>JAZHYW010052965.1:0-14384 GCA_037355805.1 Ixodes ricinus | reverse complement strand
TTTTTGCTATTACTACCTCCTTTCTGTCATGCCTTCAGGTCCTGAGGAAATATATAAATGAATGAATAGATAGATGCCATTTGCCTCATAAAAAAGAAAAATCCTATTTCCAAATAAATGCAATTTCTGAGCGCTGAATTGCATCCCTGAGCTCTAAATTTCGATGGAGCGCCCTAACTGCATGCAGATGTTATCCTCGGATCGCTGAAAGTACTCACAAGTTCATCTGCAAGCATCAGTAGTCCAGACAGATAATCATCCAGGTCAATATGGAATCCTTTGTTGTGATCTACGCATACTGTAACAAAATAACTAGACTTAAAACCAGGTGGCACAGTTGACAACAAGATATACGGAAAAAAAAACCAGACAACTAGCTCGTGAAGAGCGCTTTTACGAGCAACATGCCTTCTGTCAAGCACGACGGAATGCAGATGAAATGATCGATCAGTTTCAGGTTAGTCACGACGGCTCGCTGCGACGCTTAAATATTTGTGTATGGACGTATCTCCCACGTTTGAGGACAAGTTCTTGGGCAAGGAAGATGGTGGTTCTCGAACCCCCTTTACACTTTCAAAGAGGGCCTTTTAATTGTGTTCAAAAAAACCTGAAAAGAAAAAAAAGGTTTTTGAACAGTCGGAGTGCGTCAAAAAACTAAATATACGGGGGAAACAAATTTTTTAGAGTGATATTGACGGCGCATGACACGATTTAGTCAAGTAGTCCCCTACGTTCCACTTGTTTTCTCTCTCGGCATTTCGGGCGTGTGGAGGAGAGGTGGATCGGCTTCGCCTTCATGTTGAGGTGGAAAGAGCGAATGCCCCAGATGGTCCTTCCGGAATAACCCGTGACGTTATGGACTTTGCGCACAGAATTTCAAATCAATCTCGCGCCGTTAATACTGCGTTAGAAATCCTTTTTTTTTTCTTCTTTCGCAAAAAAATTTATTTTTTGACGCACGTGTCTTAATCAGACTGTTAAAAAATAAATATATTTTTCTTTTCAAGGGTTTTTTAAGGGAGGAGGGGAGGGGTCTACAGTGATTCGAGGACCGCTTTGGACACGTACCGCTGACAAGCACTGAATATAGAACAGGCGAACAAGATGTTTGGTGAAAGCCTTCCACGTGCGTTTCAAAAGGTGAAACAGTACCACACAGTAAGCGAGGCGTCCTCCTCAGCACACACTTGCACACCCCCACACTGGGCATGCTTGAATATCCGCAAGAGTATGTGCAACCTTCCAACACGAAAATGTGTCGCTTGTAAAGTAGACTCCCCTACTGTATAGGCAACTTTAAATGGATTCCTGTTTATCTTATGGCCAAAATCCTTAGATAATCGAGATGCATTTTTATCTAAAAGGCACCAACACTAAAACTACTCAGACCCCCACGAAAGTCAGACATGATGTGGCAACCACAACACTATGAGCGAAGGGTCACTAGCAAGCTGTCATTTTAGCCATGCCAATCCATACACTCAGGGTGCCGTGTTTCTTGGCCTGTGAGTATTGTTGGCTGCTCACGTCTTACGCTCATGATGAAAGCACTCAACAAGATAACGCAAAAACTTGATCGCAGCAAAATCTCAAAGAAGAATACATACAGTGGAAACTTGTTATAAACATTGATACAACAAATTAACGCATATAATAAAGCAGATACAAAGTTTGGCTGTCCAGGTCTTTTTTCAATGGGAGCTGCTCTTACAAAACAAAACCAAAACTGCACCTCAAGCGAACAAGTCACAACAAAGTAGAAGAAACCTCCCATTCTCTGGAGAGAGTGTTGTGGTCATGATACCAAAAACAAAGAGTGCTTCGACAGCGAGCGCGACCCTGTGGTGCCACGGTTCGCAAAGTTTCGGAATTAACAGCGCATGCACATAAGGAGCCCGTAAACTGCCTTTTTTTTTTTTTTTGTATGTTTAGAGTTTTAGCCAAGAAAGTCTGGTAGTTCATAGATCGTCCGGTTACGACGACAGGGCGCCAACAATGCCGATGGCCGCTGCAGCGTCAGCCTCTGTAACCGCCCCAAACAAAAAAAGACAAAAAAAGTTTTCTTTTAATATATATATTTGGGCGCCTGCAGTCCGCGGTCTTTCTCGGACAACACACTAGTCGATCCGACCTGGCCTTGGACATCTGCCCACTGGCTGACATGAAACACCGCGAGACTCGGAGGCTGCCACATACGCTTCGGTGACATCACAGAAAGGATTCTGTCTTCCTATCACTGCTTCTCCTCCTCTCTTTCCAATATTTTTTTACGATTATTTTTTTTTTATGCGTTTAGATTTCAGGGGAGTGTTAGGGGTTGCAGTTTCCGATTCCAGCGTACGTAAGGAAGAACGCGGTCGGCGTGATTTCCGCTGATTTTGCTAGTCTAAATGTAATCGTAACCTCTGGTGGTTAGCGAGAACATCGACATGGAGTACGACGTCATCAGCAGGAAATGTCGAAGCGGTGAGTTCGCGCTGAGGGCGAAGATGGGCGAGTCAAAGATCTGTCAAACTATTTACAGAAATCCTTGACAAAGCGAAGTTATCAAGGACTTTATTGCATGCAGCACTCATAAGAAGGTGCAGTATCAGTATTCGAGCCAATGAGAGGCACATCTAACTACGTTGAAGCACAAATGTCAAACAGCAAATACAACCGCTTGGGGATACCTTGAGAAACCAGAAGCCCTCTTCCTCTGTGACAAGGCGCGATGAAGGAGCGTGTCGTCAGAGCGCCGTGGAGTTTATTGCGAGGGATGCAAGACCGTTTAGAAGCGATTGCCGGACAAGGTTTGAGGACACTAGCGCAGTGCTTCCTTGATATTGGAGCTGAGTGTGGTAAACTCGAGCGGCAGTTCCATCGTTAAGTTGCAGGCGCAGCGACAACCGTTGGTTTTGTGAACGGATGATTACCAAAAAAACTGCCACCTTGGTATAACGCTGCGCTACATGAAGAACTTCAAGTTGGTGGAATGCGTGCTTTGCACTAGGAACCTCGACAAAGAAAGCAGAAGACGGGTGAAAACATCCGATCTGCAGCACTCCAGGCGCTGCGGGAGGTTTGACCTTCAAGACTGTTTTACAAACGTGGCATTTGTTACGGACAGAGGCACGAATGTAATTTCGGCACTGAAATCACAGGTGCGCCTAAGATTGTGCTGCGCACATTCTCAACACTGTTCTTGAGACGACAACGCCTGCTGACCAGCGGGATGATGCCACTGCTCTTTCAGATCTTCTCCCAGCCTGTCGATCCTTGGTTACATTCTTCAAGCGATCTGGCCTGCAGTGCCGTTTATAGAGTGCTCGCTCAAAGGAGACGTCGAGACTAGGTGGAACAGCAAGCTAATCATGTTCTCATCTATTCTTCAGCAGTGGGACCAAATTGTTGCAGTTCTGACAGAGAAAGGGGAAACAAGCCGCGTCGGCGACATAGAAAAAGGGCACTTTGCAATGTCCTCAGCAACCTGCGACAAGGTGAAGCAGGGCGTGTAGTGCATTATGGTGAGTGATTGCTACTCTCTAACTTTTGAATTGTTTGATGGAACTAAAATGTCATAATTTAGAATGCCCTTTGTTAACTTTTATGTTTTAAAAGTATGCGTCTGCATAAAACAGGTGTTACAAAGGGAAGAAATATTGTTTTCATGCACTTCTTTTGGGCAGTGTCGCGGACTCCTAGGGCGATCACATAACTGAAATAATTTTTCCTTCGAAGCGCAGAGTCATGGAGCAGGCTGGTCGCTTTTAATATAAATACGATGAAACTGATAATGATAAAATGACATCCTCTTTGAATGGTGACCCGAAGATTTATTTGTACAAAGATAAGCAAACAGCTTAAAAAGTGCTATTTGTATTTTTTTTCATTCATGCTTTATGTTGTCATATAAAATGAATGCCTGGATTGTGAGTCGGATGCGGTTCCACACTTTGCGGATGCGGTTCGGATATGGATACAAAGTATACGGATCGGATCACGGATACAACAATGTAAAAAATTTGTGGATGCAGTTCAGGCGCGGATACAAAGTTTGCGGATACTCAAACTGCTATCCGCACAGGGCTCTATTATTTGCACATAAAAAGGACATCCTGGGCGGCATGCAAGGAAGCTGTACAGAAAGGTGAAAACCCGACGCAAGTGCCTTGCCAGCCGCTCCTGCCTCAATTGGAGTGTCTATGTCAGCCACTGCTTAGTTGCTGCATCCCTTTCCTCAAAGTTTCGGTCTAACTTCCCGCATCGCAGTCTGCCAATGAGAACCCCACCGGCCCCAACTGGAACTTCTTCCAACATTCTCATTTTAAGAATGCGGCTTGGAAGTCTCTCCGCCTGCTCATTGTTTGCCGTCGAAAGTGACGAGGTTTTTGTCAATCTCCGTTTAAACCGTCGATT
Organism: Ixodes ricinus; assembly: GCA_037355805.1. Lineage (NCBI taxonomy): Eukaryota > Metazoa > Arthropoda > Arachnida > Ixodida > Ixodidae > Ixodes > Ixodes ricinus. The sequence continues at coordinate 9,986 of JAZHYW010052965.1, read as the reverse complement.
TTGCTGTTACAATAAGCGCTACCGATTGTCATATCGCCGGCTTAGCATCTTCTGCTTACACGAACCTGCTAGTGGAAAGTCACGTGGCACAAAGCACATAGCGGGATGGACTGCAATATTTAGCTTTTACAAAGTTCAGGCATGAACAGGGGGCCAGGCCACGCAGTCATTGTGTCAGGGTTCGTTTCGGGCTTCCAAAGAGAAAAGATTCAAGGGTTTTCAGGACTTTTAAGGACCTGGAAATATATTTAAGGACCCTTTCATTACTGTACAGCGACTTAATTTTGCGGTACTCCACAATTCGTGAAAAACGACTCCATAAACAATTTGGGCGCAATATCAACACCCGGAACCTACAACCGGGTTCATAAAAATTAGAACCAGCGAATAATTCAAAATGTTCAGCTTTGGTACGGTTCGCGCAGAACCGAGCCCGCGTAGTCCGATCCAGCGAGGACAGGTCGGTCCACTGAAAGCGCAGAGTCATAGTTCTTCATGGAGCTACCTGCTGCCGTCTTCATGTTCCCACTGCTGCTTCACATTTTCATGATGGCATTTTAGTGCAGACTCAGCCCACTGGCCGGGCGTCAAACGTCTTCCCGCAAGGTCGCCATTTTGCCCGATTCATGCTCCCTGGGTCCGGCGTAACCCAGTGTCTGTAGTCGTCATAACTCAACCATGATACGCTGGAAGTTACACTTTCCGGGCATCAGCGCACAGCTAAAAAACGTCCACCATGTACTGCGTAAAGGAAACTCAAAACAAGGAAACCAGGGCTATAATAGCAAACACTACGTGAGTGGCGACCGGCGGCGCAAGATCACAAGAGCGGGCGAGGCGAGACCGGATCCGGAACCACTGGGACTGCTACCATTGTGGCCAGGCGTAAGCAACAAATATAATCAACCAAATATGTCGAGTTGTATACCATATAAAAAAATTCCGTCGTTTTAGTTTGAAATTTTTTTAGCTTGCACGATACAAATCCTGATTCTATTTTATTATTATAAAAAAATGTACTCTACTGACTATCATAGGGAAATTCAAAGGGTTTTCAAGCACGCCTTACAAATTTAGGACTTTCACGGTCTGGAAATGGCATTTTCAAATTCAAGGGTTTTCAAGGTTTTCAAGCACCCGTGCGAACCCTGTGTGTTTGCGGGAGTGGCGTGCTTAGGCGGAGATATCAAACGATCAAACACAAAAAACAAAATGCAGACGGCTGGTTATCATTTGATTCCGATCTCGTTTCAACCTTCTCACAAGGTCTTTTCTCAAAGCGTCCTTCTGGTTGGGCCCCGCATTTAATCTTCTCGTTGCATCGCTGCGTTTCATCCTCCAGAAAAAAAATTAATAAAATGGGGGACGCTGAGGTGTGATTATCGTAAGCTTAGTCACCGCGCTATGCTCGAACAAGCTATTCGATTCGTCCGCCCTCCTTCTAACAGCCACATGCATGCGCTCACATACCTGCCTGCTCGTGCGCTGGTCCCCGGTTTGGCTACGGTTCCTGGAGATGCGTCCGTTCTGATCTTGGAGACGTGCAGTGAGTAAGGACCACGCTCGTTGGAATGTCTGAAGTAGTCTGAGCTGGCAATAAAACACCAAGCCCCGTCTTTGTGTGCAAGCTGGCTTCTGTGCCTCCCCTTCTCCCGAGCCGCTAAAGGGTGCACTCGGAGTGACCCCACCCCCACACTCTGCTGCTGGGAACACTGCAGCTGTTGCGTTTTCCATGAAATTATTTTCTCCATCACTCCCTCTGCTGGGAACCACGCATCTAGTGCGACCGAGTTAGAAGCACAAATATATATGCGCATTGCCCTTTTCCATCATATCTTTTCTTTTTGCCAGATGGTACAAATGTAATGAGTAATTAGTTACTCAGGAAGTAATGGAACTACTTTAGAATTACATTTTCAGAAAAGTAATGGATTAATTACTAACTTACAAAAATGTAACGGATTACTAGTAATCCCGTTACTTATAACAGATTACTTCCATGTCTGATTTAACCACAGCTCAGAGGTTGAACTTTGAATTATCGCACATTTTTTTCTCATAGACTCGTATGTATGATTGCCAAGACTACGCCCAAGCCTGAACTAACCAGAAATTAAAAGCGACTGGATTACCAAGACTCAACTCCATTTGGGGACTTTTTCGCTGCATAACCAAGCAAATTATTAGCTTACAAGCAATTATAGTAGTTCACACACCGTATTTACACAAATGTAGGTTGACCCATTTTTCAATTTTTGAAAATCTGAAGTGGGGGTTGACTCATAATCAAACCAAAGCATTTCACCGTCAACAAAAACGAAACAATCGCAATATCAAGAACATTTTGGGTTGTTATCACTCAGCCGGTTGTGCCTGTAGCATTTGCACTATTCTGAAAACTATCTTTTTACAAATTCTTTTTTTGTTTTTATTTGCACAAACAAGTACAGTGAAACCACGTTTAGAACAAAACCCACGTACAGCAAATTATTGTTGATGTCAAACTCACAAAAAATTTAAATAAAAATGGGATGTAAAGTATGTTTTGTAAACTGAACAACATATTGGCTATTCAACTTTTTCCCCCGGAAGGCTTCCAAAAACTGCGCAAACAATCGTCTTCTAGCCCATGTCACCTCCAAAAAAAGTAGGAAAAAAAGGAAATTCAAAAAGCTCAAGCTACGAACAAAGTTGAGGCAGAAGAAGCGATTCAGAAGGGAAAAAAGCTAAAAAATACACAATTGTACACATGCAGAAAAAAAAAAAAAAATTTTTTATCATAATATGTTTGTTTACAAGAGAAGTGATTCAGAAGAGATAAGCTAAAAAAAAATAAACTTTGCACACAAACAAACAAAAAAAACCTTTTTAGCACGTTCTTACAAGTGCGAAAGTCAAGAGATGCGAAAGAAAGGAGGCTCTCGCCTTAAAACAAACTCATAGTGGAAGAAATGTTTTTTCTGTATCGAGACTACCTGCTATATAGAACTGATCGCAGCGTTTCCGCTGTTCGTTACTAAACGCGTTTGACTGTATTATTGTATAGCAATTCACAAATTAACCCAAATGTACAGCGATGAACAGCGCACAGCACGCCGGACTCCGGAGGTTGGCGGCATTTTATGTGAGAGCCACGCCGAGACGCTGGAACAGCCTCACGGCTCACTCCCCGCGGTTTCTTTCGCAGTTTTCCGCGCGATCAGCCACGTCGTTTCAGTGTCGATATCATGCTACAGCCTTACTTCTACGTTTTTTGTATTGACATGCGTGATCCGGGCAGTTTGAGGTTTTGGTTGCTCGTTTATGGCCATTCTTCACCAAGAAGCAACTAACAACTGCGCTGTTGGACGAAAGTTTCGACCCGCCGGGCAGTGATGCTCAGTGAGTCTGCAATGGCGCATGATCTTAAACTGTGACGGCAAATGAAAAGGCTTCCTGCGGGCTAAATTCTGGATGGGTGGGATTCCCTTCCGGAGGTTGGAGGTCAGGCTTGCAGCGTACGCCGCTGTCATTTGCGAAGTGTGAGATTTCAGCTAAACGACGCCCGGCGGCGTGCTTGAGAATGTAGCAGTGATGGCGATGGGACTGACATCACCAGTGCGGGCTGAGTATTAGTCTAGTCGCAGACGGAGTGAGAACGACAGGGAGCAGCTTCAGCAGTTTTGGCTCCAGCGTAGACACTCCCTAGTTTCGATAATGCCTGGACATCTCGTGTACCCTCGCGCATAAATGCGCAGCCAAAGCACTCCAGAAGGCATAGATCGCGTGTTGGAGGCTGGGCTTCAGAAACATACACTTTGCCACCCCCCCGTGTTCACAGTAAAATGCGCTTCAAAATTTTTTGGGTTTCTCTTTTGCTTTTCTTTTTTTTTTATTGACTCTCACCCCTTGGGGTGAGGGGACATAATTTGCTGCCTTTTCGCCCAAAGTCAAACTCCCCACTTGAACGCATGGCGGTCGTACGCATAGGTGAGCCTTGAATCTTAAGAGGTGGATTCCTGGTAACTGACTGGAAATGAGCGCCAAAGGCAGCGAGGGGACAGGTGGAGAAGCCGGACGACAACTGCGGGCGCACTGCCATAGCAAAAGTTTTGTTAGAAAAGAAACACACATGCTGAAAATGCACTAAATAAAACCTGGTCACTTCCAGCGTCCCCCATATATATTTAGAAAAAAGAGGGGGCGCTGGGAAAATGACTAGGTTTTGTTTTAGGTGGCAGAAGCATATGTGTTTTCCAACAAGCTTTCTATTGCGAGTGCGCCCCATGGCCAGCAAATCACTTCTCACCCTGTCCCCGTTCACCTGGCCTTCATTTCCAGTCATCGTCATCAAGCCCAGCTAAACAGTTTACTGCAATTCATTTCTTATGCAGCGAGGCTCTTTTCTATGTTCCCCTAACAACTTTCAGTCAACCCTCACTCTTGTAAACAGTCGCCAGTTCATGCTGCCGGGCTAGAGTAATACGCCTATGCCATCCGTGCTGGATACAGACACCAGAAGTCGTGACCCTCTTCAACGGCTGTCCTCAGTCTGCCGGCACGCAAACGGATGTGCAAGCTCATAGAGTCTAGGCAATGAAGCAGGTGGGCGGTACCGGGGCTACCTCGAGGTGCTGTGCTTCCGCGCGAGACTACGGACCAACAAGCGGCTGGCGAGGTTGAGTTCCCATCTTCGAAGTGCAGACAGATGACGGATTCCTGTGGCGGCGGCAGCAGCTAACTGCACACAGCAGTCAACCAGCAAGCTCATAGGCGTTACTTCCTGGTGGGAAGCGTCGTTGCCCAGCATGACTCAGGGCAACTCTGGATAAGGACCAAGATTCACCGCCTGAGCCTCAGCTTCGCATCGGGCTTTCCATTGGTCAGAGGTTTGGACTCAAGAGCTCCGCCCCAGGACGGAAAGGTGCATCGCGGATGAAGTCGATGCGCTCTGCCACACCGCTGTGCCCAAAAAGCCCGAAGATGGGAGCCATCGTTGACCACTTCAAGTGCGCCAACCTCAAGCTACTAACCTCCGACAAGGAAGGGGATTTGTCGTCCTGCCCCATGAACTGTACCAAAAGTCAAGGAAGCTGTTGACAGAACTTCCAAGCCGGTGAAGCCAGGATCTCTGAACAAGGTGAAGTCGAGGGCAAAGGAATTGTGCCGTGAATTAGACCTTCCTGTTTTAGCAGAAGGTGAACACTAGTAAGAAGCTGTCCCTGGACATTTTTTCGCGGCAAGAGAGCGCACAAAAGGGACGTTCCTTTTAGGGCAATAGTGACAGAAAGAGACTTGTGGCAGTACCAGTTTTCCACCTTTCTCAGAACGCACCTTTCGTCATTTAAACTGCATGATGGGTTCCTGGTCCGTAGCTCAGATGAGGTGATTGATTTCCTGAGTGCTGGGTCTAGAGGGAAGTGTGATGTCTTTTCAATTGATGTTGAAGATCTTTTTACTCTGTCCCGCATCAGGCCCTTTTACAGCTGTAACCAAATGCATCGAGAGGAATGGAGAAACGGCCTTCCGGAGCTCCTGTGGTATGAGTGTGGAGAGATTCATTGAACTTCTGTCTTTCTATCTTGAACATACCTTTGTGTCCTTTGATGGTGAGGTGTATGTGCAAAAACAGGGCATTTGCATTGGTTCGCGAGTGGCCCCCGTCTTGTGATATTTTTTTAGCACACTGTGACCAAGCTATAGCTGAAAAACTTGGGAATGAAGGCGATTTTAGAATTTTTAGGTATGTCGATGATTACCTGGTCATTGTCCTCACACCTAAGGTGCTCACTGACATGGTTGCAGTTGATTTGATGGAAGTTTTTGCAGCCTGCGCCAATGGGTTGAGGTTTACCCATGAAAGAACCTCAGGGGGGGGGGGGGGGTTTGCAGTTTCTAGATTTGAAACTTATGTATCTAGAAGACCACATTTGCTGGGCTTATGAACCCCGCTCTAAGAAGGGTGTAATCCCCTACGACTCCACACATTCCAAACTGGTAAAACAAGGTATCGTCCAGTCCTGTCTCGGAGCTGCATTGGCCAAATCCTGTCATGAGATGGGCAGGAGCTTCCTGTTACAGGTGGATAGTCTAGAAAGTGCGGGTTTTCCGCGGAAATCTCTGACTGATGCAGCGGACAGCCTGAAAAGGAAATATAGAGGTGTTCGCCTAAACGCCCGTGAACGGCAAAAAACCAGACCGGCCATCATTCCTTACCTTCACGCTATCTCCCACAACTTAAAAAAAGTTGCGGAGCGTTACAATGTTCCGGTTGTCTTTTCGGCCTCGAAGAAACTCTCGGCCTTGTGCGGAAGGAGAAATACTCCGGTAGACGCTAGTGAGGAATGCAAAAAGGAACATCAAACGAAGTTTGTGGATTGTAAAACATCTGTCGTCTACGATACAGTACAGCCCGCTTATAACGAACCCGGAAATAACGAAATAGCGGATATAACGAAGGAATTTTGATTTCCCGTTCCCGTTTGTATACCTGCAATGTGATTTGAGTCCACTTTTAGCGAAAAATCTCGGAAGGCCTGTGCTGATATAACGAACAAAAATTCGCCGAAATTCTTCAGATTTAATGTAGAACGTACCACAAAATTTAAGCTGAGCTAAAATAAACAAAATACAAAGAGTAGCTACTGACCAACAGCGCGCGGACCGTGCGTCTTTACAGCGCATACCTCAGAGAAGTTTGCGCTGCTCGCCTCACCCCGCGCAGAAACGGGATGCTTCTCCACAAGACACGTGACGTGCGCAGCGTGGAAAAACCCGTTCGCTTATCGCGCTGCCGTGCCGCGCGCCGCCGTGCGGCCATGCTCCTTTACCCGCGTGGTTTTGGTTCACTCTCCTCCCGATCTCCGTTTGGATAGTGTTCCTCTGCTGCTTCTTCGTCGGCCCGCCATCTTGTGACCCAGACTGCCTTCCTGATTACCCTTTGACTACGGACCCTACACCAACCGCTCTCCCTCGGCAAAGACTGACTATGAACTCGGCTGAGCGCACCTAATCGCAGCTGACCGGACCGCCCACGGATTTCCTTGATCATGTCAAGCACCGGCATTTCCACCCCGAAAAGGAAGGTTCTGTCCCTAAAGGTGAAACGGGCGATTCTTGAGGAAGTTCGGCGCAATGTCAAAAGTCGGAGATCGCCCACAAATACGAGATAGCGCCGTCGACGCTGTCGACAATCATCAAGAACGGGGACAAGATCGACGCAGCCCTAAACGACGATGCTGGCAGCGTAAACCGGAAGAAGCTCCGCAAGCCTTTGTACAGTGATGTGGAAGAGGCACTGTACAAGTGGTTTGTTGACGCCCGCGCAAAGGCAGTTCCTATAAGTGGTCAGATCCTTCTAGAAAAGGCTCGGAACTTGGGGTTTGTGTTGAAGCACGATACCTTCAAGCCTGGAAGCGGCTGGCTTCAACGCTTCAAGGATCGTCACAGCATCACTTGCAAACACATCGTCGGCGAGGCCGCGTCTGTTGACGACGCTTCGCTCCAGGCTTGGCTCGACAAGCACCTTGATCGGATCTTTGCCACTTACGCTGATCGCGACATCTACAATGCAGACGAAACTGGTCTTTTTTATCAACTTCTGCCTGCCAAGACACTGGCATCCAAGGATGACAAGTGCGTCGGAGCCAAGACTAGTAAGGAGCGCGTCACACTCCTAGTTTGCGCCAACATGGACGGCACTGACAAGCGAGAGCTGCTGCTGATTGGGAAGTCCCAAAAACCACGGGGTTTGCGACCATCATGTCACTTCCCGTGACGTACGTCCAGAACGGCAAAGCGTGGATGACGGGGGACCTCTTCCGCAAGTGGCTCACTGATTTTGACGCACACATGGCTTCGCAAAATCGGAAGGTGCTGCTGCTACTGGATAACTGCAGTGCCCACCACATCAACCCACTGCTCAGCGCCGTGGAGGTGCTCTTTCTGCCTCCAAACACCACGGCCAAACTTCAGCCAATGGACCAGGGAGTCATAGCGAACCTGAAGGTGCACTACCGTCGCCGAGTTATCGAGCGTCTGCTTATTGACATTCGCACCGCGGTGCCACCCAAGGAACGCAAGGTTACGTTGGCCAGAGCAGTGTTTATAGCCAGCGGAGCGTGGAGAGACGTGAAGCCCGAAACCATCGCCCACTGCTTCAAGAGTGGCGGCTTTTCCCGGACGAGGGTTTTGGAGGCTCCTGCTGCAAGCGACGAAGTGGTTGCCGACGCCGGAGTACCTGCTGTCAACGAGATCTGCGCACCGCTGGAGAAGATGTGGGAGAGCCTGGCACAGGTCCAGCTGGTCCCGTCCGGCGTTAACCTCGTCGAGTTCGTTACGACGGAGGACGACATCGTCGCCACGGAGGAGATGACGGACGAAGACCTTGCGAACAGTTGCCTGGTTGAGGATGTGCGAGCCAACGAGAGCGACAGCGACAGCGACGACGACTGCCGTGTGAAACCGTCGGTGTCCACCGGAACGGCGATCGCGGCGGTTGATGTGCTCCGGTCATACTTCGTTGGTGCCGGGCTTGGACAGAACATTTTCGCGCAATTGGACACATTAGAAGCAGCAATTGTGAGCACGTCTGTGAATCGCGGTGTGCAGTCGTGTATCGACAGCTTCTTCGGTAAGCAGTAAACCCTTGCTTTATAACATTATTTTGTTGTTTTATTTTGTATCCAGATATAGCGAAAACGGGTATAACGAACTGATTTCCGGTTCCCGATGTGTTCGTTATAAGCGGGCTATACCTAGTATACCATTATCCTGTGGGCGCTCGTATTTAGGACAAACAGGCCGCTGCATTAATGATCGTGCGAGGGAGCACGCGGCAACTATCAAACAGATGCTGTCAGGCCATATGGCCGTGCATTGTGATAGATGCCCATGCACCCAGATTTGTCAAACGCAAACATCCTGGGACGACACAGCAAAAAAAACAACCAGAGAGATTCACAAAGCATTCGTCATCAAAACAAGAGGGGCCGATATCTGTATCAGCGAGCAGTCAGTGGCCTTATCAGATAAAGAACTTCCATATTTAGAAAAGAGGGAGACGGTGGAAGTGACTAGGTTTTATTTCAGGTATTTAAAGCATTTACGTTTTCTAATAAACTTTCTGTTGCGAGTGCGCCCCGTGTTGTCGTCCACTTCTTCACCTGTCTCCATTCCTACGGTGCTCATTTCCAGTCATGAACCAACAAGCCCAGCTAAACATTTTGTTGCGATCCCTAATAAGCTTGTCTACAACAGGAGACAATCGCAAGTCTCTTGTCGGACACATAGAGTGCGCGGGTTACGCCCGTTCGCTCGAACAGTGGAGCACATGCAGATGTGCTTCAACCGAGGATTGAACCAAGCAAGCCGAGGCTTCTCCCCTGAATCAGGACGGCTGGTAAATCTGAGTGCGCCGTCGGTCCTGCGAATGGTGACGCGGTCGGACAGAGCTGACGTTAGGATTGGTGTGGAGGCCGCCATCCGGGATTCTGCATTCGCGAGTGGGCCACACAACACGAAGCGCGGTCTTCGGGGAGTGTACCATCCCTACTATTCGAAGGCAAGTCGATTCGTCTGGCTGTAGGGACGAAACCTGAGACAGGCGTGCAGATATTATGCGAACAACCTTCTCAGACGGAAGCCTCTAGTGGCCGGGCGTCTAACGGCACTCGGCGTGGCTGTTTCACAACGGCCGCATTTGACAAGGAAACCGCAACCCATCACAAGCCGGAGAGGGTGGTCTACAAGGGTGTGATGGACCAAAACTTGTGTGGTGCATGCAGATAGTGTGTGTATCTTCAGCGGACTTGTTCTGAACTTACGTGAACTTTCAAATCAAATCCATTGCACTTCCTGTCGAGTCGACACGGGGGCATCACGTTTACAGACCATCGTGAAGCATGGACCATTGTGTGCTCGCCACTGTAGGCTGAGCTTTTTGGGTTCAAGCTGTCCCATAAATGAGAGTGAATGTTCTTTGTTCTGTCAATAAAGATATTCTAAGC
>JAZHYW010052963.1:0-12056 GCA_037355805.1 Ixodes ricinus | reverse complement strand
ACTCGAGATACGTCTAACGTTTTCTAGGGTGCTCTTATTTAGCAATAACATAAAAAAGTTTATCCCATGTTTTTTTTTTCTTTTTTTTTTAAATAGGCTGGGATGTGGTGCATTTTATGTTTTGAGTATTTCAAATGTGCTTGTCAACGGTTTTTTTTTTTGCAGGCAAACAAAACCAAAACATATCTTGCGTCTTTTAGCATTTAAAGATCCAGTAGCATGTATCGCACAAGTTAGACAATTGTTAGATAACTCATGCTAATGTCATGAATGGACCATAGTGTGATAGTCGATGGCCAACTCACGTTCAAATATTTTCACTACAATTATTGGTATCGGCTTTGAATTGCTTGCGATAATCTCAAGGTTTACTCAGCACTTTCAGACACCTGATGACATGTTATGTGCTTTATATTCCTGAGGTTAGGCCTTTACTAGAATTTGCTTCTGTTACGAAGAGCCATTCATTGGGAAGCTAATATTAAAGTAAGCACCGCGAAGTTGAGGTGGAGAAGGAGACGAGAGCGCGCGGGTACGTCAAAAAGCCCAGTTCTGATTGGATCGATTAGTGGGTAGACTCTAAAGCTGCCTTGTCTCCACTCCACTCGTCGAACGTGGTAGAACGCCAAAGTTAAACCCCGGACGCCGGTTTTACGCGTTCTAACAAGTTCGAGGGGTGCAGCAGTGAGGACAAAGGCCTACCAACTAATCATTGTAACCAAAGCTTCGCACTCTGACGACCTCGCACGTTTTAAACTCCCCCTTCTCACTTTCTCGGCGCATTGAAGCGGTACAAATGCGTTTCGTTCGCATAGTGTATGATAGAAATTTTCAGAAGAAACTTTATTTGACACAACATTTCCTGTTGAGGTTTTGATTCTTAGCACTCTATAGGACCGTAGACATTGCCGATATGTAGTGTTTCTATAGAACCCCATCCAAGGAAGGTTGTATTGATGTACCTGATTTTTTGAGCAGTATAACGTCACGTGTCCCAGCTCAATTAATGGGACTCTACGACTCATTTCATCCAGACAAGATTATTAAAAAATCGACAAATGCATTAAATTCCGTTTTAATTTTCTTTTTGCAAAACCTTTAATCGTTAGCGCGATTTTTGTTCCTCGTCATATTAAAGACAGGTATTTGTCTGCAATTTATTGATATGACTTAGACTCTCTGATATGCTACTTATTTGTTTAAACTATCTAAATGTTAAATGTATTTATATTTTGTTTTATCTTGTGGAAGAGAGTTGTACTGTGCACCAATCTCAAAATATTGGTGGTATTATGAGGCACGCCATAAAATCATTATTGACATCACCATCAACACCATTTGCAGTATTTTGTTCAGAATTTCCCTTGGGTAGAGAAATCTGATTCCTTGTTTGCTTTGTCAGGAAGGGCGCTAAAGCACAAGCATAGAATACACCACTCACTGCAAATCCCCAGGCAGCAGTGCCCGTCATTTCTTGCTGAATGCTAGACAGTACCATTAGAAGATTTTGACATTTAAAATTTCACAATATATAGTTAGCTTTAGGTATGATTACAAAAATCACTTCAGGACTTTTTCAAAGCAATTAATGACACCGAGAAAATGAAATACACCTTTCCGTTTTATTTAAGTCCTTTTCAGGGTACATCATCATAATATTAGTATAAATCGGATTCTACACAGACGAGCGAGAGTTTAATATCTCGAGACTCAGTCAATTTTATTCAATCTTTATGTAAGCCAACTTTACGGGTTCATTCGTCGCATATCCCACCGCTACTCGTAGGATGATTAGTCGTTGTTCAGATGCTTCACCATAAATTGGTATGGCGTTAATGTGTTGGCAAGGCAAAGTTAGTTTCATAACGAAGAGCTGACGCGTATTCCTAGAACTTTAGTCTACCACCTTGTTCTCTTATAAATAGTAAAGAATCTTTTACTAATTCATTTGATTCATTAAAATTCTATCTTCGTGTCACAATAGAGATGAGGGTGTTTAAAACACAAAACAGTGGAAAATACAAACGTAACATACAGATAGAGCTCCTAACAAGCCAACATCTAGAAAGATATTATTTGAAAAGCAGTTGTAGCAGTAATTTCGACAATGTGCTGTTTAAGATGGTTTTGTTCTACAGAAGTGCAAGGAATGAATGCGCCAGCAGAACGCCTACCTCGCCTTGGAAATAAATAAGGGCTAAGCGTATTAACGGGAGTCAGTAGCATTTCAAGCAAGTAAAAATAACCAATTTCGTAAAAAAAAGCTGGAAACAATTGCAATATTTTTGGCGTAAAGAAAACTTCGAAAACTACGAATTGCACAAGTCGCACGATGGTAGTTGATCAGTATATCAATTTTGTGTTTAGTGTGATCAGATTCTAACATGAGAGGGTTATGATTATAATGCAATTACAATGCAAATGTTTTGCATTTTAGTTGTATTATATACATAACATTTAAATGCAAGCCTTTCACCCTTGTTGGTGTTAGACTGGTGGCAGCTGGTAGAACTTGTTTGCTCTACTGACGTCTCACTCCTGGTTAGCTCAAGTTGGTAAAGCGCTCCACTGGAAATGGAGAGGTCCCGGGTCGAATGCCTTAACCAGGCGGATTTCTTCGGTCACGCACCAGTCACCTAGCTGTGTTTGGAGATTTGTATTTGTCCTTTGTCCCTCTTGTTCCCCTTCTCCATTGATCATTTTCGTCATGAAAGAGTATTTTAACCAAGGTCCCTTAAATTAAATGGAAGCGTAAGCTTGGAGAACATTAGCGTATCGTAGAAACTCAGCTCAATTAAGGACTGAGAGAGAAGAGGCAGAATTTTTTCTAAAAACCGGACATCTTGTTTGCATTGGTAATATCTTTTTAAGCTTAAAAGGTTAAAGCAGCGCAGAAACAGCGACGGACTGGATGAAGGAGGACACAGACAGCGCTCTGTTGTGTCCTCCTTCAGCGCTTTGTTTGTATCCTGCTTCATCCAGTACTTCGTGTTTTTTTTGCGCTGCTTTAACCTCTTACGTATGTCGTACCAACTTGCCCAAGCTTCAGCATTAGCAACATTTGTTTTATGCGACGGTCAATGCTATCACGAGATCATGGTACATATGAGCACCAAGATATACTTGTAACAAGACAGATACTATAAGTAAATGAGTTATTGAAGTACTACGTGAGTCACACAGCATCACGACAAGATGCGCACATTGAATGAACTCGATTACGTCAAGTCATGTTTGCCATAGACGAATCTGGATATAAATTGAAATTTTATCAGACTTGAAAGAGCTTTGATCATTGTTAGTCAATATGTTTCTAGAGCTACGCAGTCTTACGCGCACAAAAAAGAAACCGGATAATTATAGGTCAACATATTGGCACCATCAACACAAATGGGAAGATGTCTACAACTCAATATTGAATAACACTGGATTTAACGGGAATAAAATAAAAATTTAGGCCTTGAACTTTGTGAATTGACAGCGCTAAAGCAAAAAACCACAACATTAATTTTAGCTGATTGAAGTTGACTGATATCGATGTTTGCTCAGTTTTAGTTAAGTAAGTCAAGTCAATATTCAAGTATTTATTTTATTTTAGCCTCTTTCAAAATCGAGTTATACGCGGTCCTCTCCTTACTTTCTTTCCAGAATGGCATATAGATTTTGAGTAAAATATTAAATTGTGATCTGTTTGGAAAATCATTAACGCCAGCAATGGCCGTTTTTCTCTCGGATAGTTTCAGAAATTAAAGGAGACACATTTTAATATGCACTTGCATAGAACTTAAGCTTCGACGCTGACTACGTAGGACTACCTGTAACTCACAACATGCACCGCCAAATGGCTACCATTGGACTACCTAGCGAAAATTTAAACTCACCAAATAAAATTATTTCTGAAGTTAATAAATGCATAACGGCTTTTTTTTTCAAAGTAGTTTCATGTCCAGCCAATGAAACTAACACTTGAATCAAATGTTCTGAAATGTATGCAGAACCTTACTTGTTATGAACGCGCACGGTGTAAGACTGCACTATATCCCTCTTGAGCTTAATTGCATGTCTTCTTTTCAAGGTCTTTTGCAAACGCCAAGACTATGTCAACAAAAAAATCTTCATGGCGATGTGATAGGATGCCTTATACACCTGGTATTTTAATGTAAAGTTCATGATACTTGTTAAAATGTTCGGGTCATGAAGCTCTACTTACATGCAATGTCCTTGCAAGTCGGTGTCGTATATATCCAAAGAGACACTTTTATTTTGCTCGTCGAAGTATATTACTTCAAGTCGGCAGATGGACCTTCCAGTGTGGGGTGTTGTCAAAACCAGATGCAGTGATGTCATATGTTTCAATACCTAAAAAAGTGCGAATTTGTTTTCACACCTGTGTTATTTTTAGAGTTATCATGGAGATTGTATTGGTTCATCCATAATCTCAGAATGACCACGAAACGATTAAAAGGGTTATCAGTGACGTTTATTATTTTTTTTGCCTACTTCGGGTTCACACAACTCTGAAATGAGCTAACTGATTACCAGCAATCTTATTGATTGTGAGTGAGGATGTTAAGGCTGGATTGTTTCTTAAAAACCAGAAATATGTCTGCATTAGGCATTCATAAAGGGTTTTCTTTGGAAGCGAGTTGTAAAAAATTGCCTATTTGTTCAGACGTTAGATGAATTGAATATGTTACATAGGTATTTATCGAGAATCTTTATCTAGAATCACGCCTATGATATACACTCTTGAATAAATAAGTGAACTAAGCGCCCCTGATTCGACTGCTGGTAATTCATGGCGAAGCCGCACATAGTAGACCCCTTTCAAAAGTCCGTGCCAACGCTTATGCAATATTGCTTGCTCACATACTCTGAGCATGTATTGGGTACGAGGGCTGCGTCATCGCTGGGCGTGAACTCGGCTGCAGTTCGTATTCAAAAACGAGTGTGATGTCAGCGTTCGGCGAGGACTCGCATACAGTCGCGCGCTTCGTAACCATGCAATGCCGACCACCAATGTTGCTTGCTTGACTTTGAAAAGGGTCCATTCAAGTGTTGGTAAGCAAAATCGATTATATCAAGTACGTGTTTTAGTGCCGCGCGCATCTGGGCTCCTGAGCTCTATCTGACAACACAATATTGCTCATTTTGAATAAGATACCAAAGCGCTTACCTGTAGGTTTTGGTACTTGCAGAAGAGTGGACTGGCCATACCAAATGGGAACTTCGGTTCCTTTGGATAAGTTGAACTTTTGAGATTCACAGTTTTCAGTTATGCACCGATCCAAATAAGGTTCCGAGTGATATTGCCTGATAAATAATAAAATGCCTGAGGTTATATACGTAAGTAACCTCATTTTCTCGGGACGATAACGTTTCGGAAAATGTTGAGACAACTGCTACCGTGTCGCACTTTTTTAAGAGGGATGCTCTGCTGCAATAAGGTCAATTGGAACTGCGCAGAAAAGAAATATCGAACATGAAAATATATAGCAGCACACGCAGAGAAGCAGGCACATGTGTTTCGTGCGTGTTGTTTATTCCGTGTTCTTTTGTCCTCGGATTTTTACTAAGTTAAAGGTTGCGTAGATCGCTTGTCTTGTCTTCTCCTAAGAATAGAAAAGAGAGGCAGGCGGTTTACAGAACTTCAAAAACACTATCATTGATTATCTTGACATGAACGCGCGGGACTATTACATTTCGTAAAGAGTTGGTGTGCCAAAACAGACGCAGATCCCTAAGAAAACAGACGCAGAGTTTTATGGTTACACCGTGTAGTGCATTACAGAGTGTAACCATAAATTCTGATGAAAGGTGCCCTTTTAACCCCTGCGTGACGTTCATTGCCTTCAATGTCCTTTATTCGGTGCAAAGATTTGACTTGTTTTAGAGCCATGTTATTGAAGTTTACAAGGCATCCCCGACATGAAGGTCATTTAAATATCGCTGATAAACTTGGACGATTTCACTATTCTACAGTCATTGGTTTGTGCGGGAACAAACCCCAGCAAGAATGAATTGAAATCATGATTGAAAACACTTCATCGCTTGACGGGAAGACATGGCACAAGTAGCCGATCAGTGTTTTGGTAAACTAAAGATTGCTTCACTATTTTGGCATAATGTGTTTTGGTTCGCGTAAAATATACAACATTAAGCTATATAAAAGACCATAAATATTTGGAGGGTACGTTTGATTAAATCAATAATTCATTCGTTAATTTACTTTGCAATTCTTGAGGCCTTACGTTTGTAGCTCATGAGGATATTCGTCCCCTTTGCGTTGTGATGCTCTAAAACAATTCAAACCTTTTGTTGTGTAGCTTCGGCAGTGACCACACTTTTCTAGTTCCTAAAAACGCACCTTTAAAGAGTCGTTATAAATTCTTGCAGCGGAAGAAGAAAAACTCTGACAGACGATTGGTTGAATAGACATGGCAGAGGTACGCGGCCCGGCGCAACACCTCCAAAAAGTCCGAAGTGCTGAGTGTTTTACGTCACTTACCGATGGCCAGCGCGGGGCACTGACTGGATACGAGTGTTGTGTCAGCGTTCGGCTGCGACTCGCGCCTAATTGTTGAGAACACGAATCCCTGCCGAACACTGACGCGGCGCTCGTGTCCGGTCAGCGCTTCATGGTGGCCTCCAGTTGGTGACGTAGAGTCTCACCACCGCGGCCTTGTTATCTAGTGGGCGTTGCCCGGCGGCGTCTTTGCCGCGATTTTGACTCCTCGCACAAGCGTTTCCTTTCAATGCGGTCAGCGTTATGGTCAGTTACTGCTTAAGAGAAGTTTTTCGAGGGAAAGGAACGTTGGGGAGGAGGAAGCAGACGAAGTGCTGTAGAAATGAGTAGGAAACCTCATCCTCTCTTTGGCGTTTAGTCTGCTTCCTCCTCCTCATTATTCCTTTCCCTCGGAAACGCGCTGACTTTGGACTGGTATAGAGACACACGTTTTTAAAGTTCGGAACGTCACCAGCGGGATGACGCCACAGCCCCACTGGCGGTGGAAACTGACTCGGAAACACCCTCTTCAAGCACCGAAACATGGTGGCGTTTGTATAGCATACCTCGTCAAACCTCACTCATGAGAGCCCTCACCAGGGTTGTAAAGTACACTAGGTACAAGTAACTGGAAATCGGTATCTAGGTACTTTTGTTGTACCTGAGGTACAAACCTAGGTACTTTGATTTCTCGGTATCTGTATCTCATGTCTTAGGTACATTTTCAGTAACTTGTAACTAAGTGAAGTTACTTTGCGGTACTTTTTTATTCACTTCATCAAAATGATAGAAACTATAAACCTTGAAGATGATAACATCACTACCATGTGCCGTGATAGACGTTGAGTTGGGCACGACCTGGAGGCACTGACTTGATCGAACGATTTTGTAGCGAACAAGCCCCGTCCATGATTTTCATCGAACGACGCTTTAGCGAATGGCGGTGTTCATTTGAGCGGAGACAGTGGATTAGTGATGCCGTTCAAGCGACACAAATTCATCGAATCGCTTCGGAACTACGTATAGGGAAAATAGCGACCTGCTACCTTCATTTCCAGCCGAAATCGACTCATTGCGTGTGTAAGCTCCTCTGACAGCTATACAAGAGAAGAGATAACTTGGCTGTGCACAGTTTCTGTGGCCTGTATCTTGTCCTGATGGTGGCTCTCTTCTGCCATAAATACAATATAAAATATAATTGAAAATTAATTATAATTACGATCATAAAGAAATGTAACATCGCGGATATACTACAGATTTTCACTCAATAAATCAGACTCAAATTTGGCGGTTATCAAAACTGAGAAAGTTCCGAAAGAAAAAAGAAAAGCTTATTTTTCTTCAAACTAGCGAAAGAAGAAAACAAAACCAGGAAGCTTGAAGCCTTTCGTTCGATGTCGCAAAGTTTAGGTGCATATGCTCTCGACTCGTGGCGTTTCTTCATGCGGCCGACGTATTCTCGGCCCTTCGACGTCAGCTCCGGCTCATGTGAATACTGTTTTCCTTATTTCTCGCACTAACACTCAATAAAGCACTCTTATCGAACTCGTTTTTTGTGTTTATCCTTAGTATAAGAGCTTCACTTCCAATATATCTTCACGAATTTCGGGAAAATAAAGTATCTTTAAAGTAACTGTACCTGCACCTAGGTACTTTTCTAAGTCAGTACCTAGGTACGTACTTAGGTACGTTTTCGTATGAGCAACTGTAACTGTATCTTGGTACATTTTTGAAGTAGCTTTTACAACCCTGGCCCTCACTGACCCTCACTCACCCTTATCTTCACAGGTGAGGTGAGGGTGAGTGAGTTTCTGAACCAGGAAAAATTGTGAGTGTGAGGGTGAGTGAGGGCCGTGAGGGCTGTGAGGGATGTGAGGACCATGAGTGCGTGAGGGCTGTGAGGGCGGTGAGTGCGTTAGGGGCGTGAGGGGTGCGGAGGGGCCATGAGTGCGTGAGGGGCGTGAGAGGGCGGTGAGCGGCGTGAGGGCCATGAGCGCGTGAGGTGTATGAGGGCCGTGAGGGCGGTGAGGTGTGCGTGTGGCATGAGTGCCTGAGGGGTGTGAGGACCGTGAGGGCGGTGAGCGCGCAAGGGGTGTGAGGGCCATGAGTGCGCGAGGGGTGTGAGAGGCGGTGAGTGCGTGAGGCCCCTTCAGGACGGCGCAATTTCTCAGCAATTTTGGTGTTGCTGGCGGGTTGTTCCTAGCTTTCCTTAGATCGACACGAACTGCTGAGATCGGGTCCGGCTCGAAACAAGCGAGCAACTCGGAGCAATTCGAAGACGTTTGAAGCGGCTGCATCCAATCAGGGACGCGATATTTTCACGTGATACCTCGTGCTGGTGATGATGACAACAGAAGACTTGGTTCTGGTTTGAAATTGATCGTTTTTGGAAATCAACTGTTTCAGAAGGATGCATAAGTATTTTCAACGAGATTTAAATACATAAAAACACGTTTATAGCGTGTAATTCTGTGACTAAATAGTGCAAGAAAAATAACATTTCATGATGATCGATGGTACTTGCAGCAATTGGTTGCTGCGTGTGAACGCGGGTGGCCCGTGTTGCTGGTGTTGTGACGTCAAGTTTCCGGGCGAAATCGCCCCATCTGAAGCGGGCCTGAGTGGCTTGAGGGTCATGAGTGCGTGAGGGGCGTGAGGAGCATGAGTGCGTGAGGGCCGTGAGTGCGTGAGGGACGTGAGGGCTAGGGAGTGCGTGAGGGCCGTGAGGGCGGTGAGAGGCTTGAGGGCCATGAGTGAGTGAGGGGAGTGTGGGCGGTGAGTGGCGTAAGGGCCATGAGTGCGTGAGGGCCGTGAGGGCCATGAGTGAGTGACGGCCCTGAGGGCGGTGCGGGGCGTCAGGGCCATGAGTGAGTAAGTGTCGTGAGGGCCATGAGCGCGTGAGGGGCGTGAGGGCCATGAGTGCGTGAGGGCCGTGAGGGCGGTGAGGGCAGTGAAGGCGGTGAGGGGCGTGAGCACCATGAGCGCGTGAGGGGTATGAGTGCGTGAGGGCCGTGACGGGCTTGAGGGCAATGAGCGAGTGAGGGAGCGAGGGCGGTGAGTGGCGTGAGGGCCATGAGTGCGTGACGGGCGTGAGGGCCGTGAGTGAGCGAGGGCCGGGAGGGCGGTGAGGGGCGTGAGCGCCATGAGTGCGTCAGGGCCGTGAGGGCGGTGAGGGGCGTGAGCACCATGAGCGCGTGAGGGCTATGAATGCGTGAGGGCCGTGAGGGCGGTGAGGGGCGTGAGGGCAATGAGTGAGTGAGGGGAGCGAGGGCGGTGAGTGGCGTGAGGGCCATGAGTGCGTGAGGGGCTTGAGGGCTACGAGTGAGTGAGTGAGGGCCGGGAGGGCGGTGAGGGGCGTGGAGTGCCATGAGTGCGTGAGGGCCGTGAGGGCGGTGAGGGGCGTGAGCACCATGAGTGCGTGAGGGGCGTGAGGGGTATGAGTGTCTGAGGGCCGTGAGGGCGGTGAGGGGCGTGAGGGCCATGAGTGCGTCAGGGACTTGAGGGGTATGTGTGTGTGAGGGCCGTGAGGGTGGTGGGGGCCATGAGGGCGGTGAGTGCGTGTGGGGTGTGAGAGCCATGAGTGCGTGAGGGGCGTGAGTGCCGTGGAGGTTCAGTGGAGGGTGAGTGAAGGGCTGAAGGTGAGTGTGACTGTGAGGATGAGGTTGAGTGAGGGCTGAAGGTGAGTGTAGTTGTGAGGGGGAGGGTAAGTGAGGGGCTTTGGTGAGTGTGGCTGTGAGGGTGAGGGTGAGTGAGAGCGACCTAAAATGCCGACCTCGGGTGTATAGGCATTGTAGCGAAAGATCGCCGACGAGGTCCCACTTCGTCAATTTCGGCGCCGTGCAGTGGGGGACGGCTGGTGTATCACTGGGGCGTGTGTTAAAAAACACATGCAAAGAAAAAATACTTTTTTTAAAACAGCCGGGTTGTGAAAAGGAGGTTATAAAACGAATTTACAACGAAAAATAATTTTTTAGAGCTATATTGACGGCGCTATACGAATTTGTAGTTGGCAGCCACGGGCGCCGCGGAAAAGTGGCCCATATTTATCACGTGACTGGCCCCTATTTGTCACGTGGTACTCGCGCTCTTTCGGAAGCTTCCTATGGTCTCGAAAACTTACTTATTCATCTTCGTTTGAAGTGCAACAGAAAACAAAGATTAATAAGTAACTTTAGAACCAAAATGAAGCTCTTGAAAAAGCGCAAGTAGACGTGATAGACCTGTGCGCCGGTAAGATGATGGCGGCGGCGCCCCGAAGCAGACGAACTTGTGCGGCGGCGGTGACGGCGACGTGGAGAAACGCGTTGAAGCGGCGGCGCAAAACGCTCAGCGTTCGGCGGCGGCGACGCACAGGTCTACCACGTGACCAGCGGCGGCTCCCGCGGGCGCCAACTACAAATTCGTTTTGCACCGTAAATATAGCTCTAAACATTTTCTTTCTTCTTTGTAAATTCGTTTTACAGCATACTTTTTCCACTCTTGGCTATTTAAAAAAAATGTTTTTTTTCTTTGCATGTGTCTTTTAACCCCGCGCTCCATTCCCCCCCCCCCCTTTCTGTTCACGCCGCTCCGCGGCGGACAGTATGCCGATGGCTTATTAGAAAATATAATCCCTCCTTAAGTCCCCCGTGCACGCTACCTCGTGGCGCCCCCACCGGCGGTCCAAGTACGCCTTATCCCCGCTGTCTCCCACTGCACCTCGGTTGCTAGGTGTTAAGGCTGTTTCAAATGCTGCGATTCTCGTCCGAAATCGGTGCGATTTCCAGTAAATGTGCAATCGCACTGTCGCAGTCGCTCTGCGACTGGTTTCGACCAAGTGGTATTTTGTCGCGGAGTCGGTGTGATCGCTTTCTCGTCAACGAGCCGTTCATTAGCCAGCTTTCATCATCACGCGATAGCTGCGTATTGTAAAATAAATTTAGACACCTAAAAGCTTTCGGTTTAGTGCGTAATTATTCGAAATTTCTAGCTATAATAATAATAACTTTTTATTCACCATATCACATATGGTGGGAGCTGGAAAAAAAGCTGACAAAGCAGCTTCGACAGGTCTCCAGCCCCCTCAACAGGTACACAGCGGAAGCCAAGTTTCACAGAAGCAAGAAAAAAAGTAACAGCAAAATAATTGCATATTGTATTCGTAAAACATGTGTGTTTATTCCGCCTTTTTGTTGTATTTTAGGCAAATTCAAAGCGTCGCGTTTCTGTCCGCTACAACTCAACCTTGGGTTGAAGAGCCGGCCCCGCCGAAAAAAATCGCGTGGTTGTTGGAGCATGTGAATTTAAACATTGCGATCGCACTCGCTGCGTCAACTGTCGGACCGATTTTTCTCGCACAGTCGCTGCATGTAAAACAGGTTTTAGGTGACGCCGTCGCTTTCTATAACCAGCCAATACTCTGCGGCCCCCGTCCTTGATTCACGCTAAGTGACCTAGTCAGCTTGCACCAGAGAGAACATGGGTTTCGGGAATCTTCACCCCGCTGAAAAGTGTTGAGAGGCGGCATTCACGGTGCACTGTGTCGGTGAAAAGTGTTGAAAGGCGGCATTCA
>JAZHYW010052962.1:0-40071 GCA_037355805.1 Ixodes ricinus | reverse complement strand
ACTACAACAACGGTAGTGCTCGTTCTCGGGGCTAATACATTTCGAAAAGCATTGTGCTTGACTGTTATTCGTCGAACAAAATTTAGTTCAAGTCCTTTTTGAGGGTCATGCCAGGATTCAGGAAACTCGTGTATTAGAAATGTATGCACCTGTAACGGCCGCGGAGGAGGGGAGAGTTTTGTAGAGGCTTATGGACTTTCCGCAGGAAATTCTTCCCCAACCAATAGACAAGTAAAACTTTCATTATATAAATAGATCTACATCATATGTTTAATAAATATTCGGGTGTTTTTCTTGGTCCACATTATATGAGCGAATGACATTAGGTGATTAGAACATATTCGCGCGGAGGAACTTTTAGCGAGTTCCATTTTAGCAAAAAAGGCTGTTTTTCGGCGGCGACGAGCTAGGCTTTTAAACTGGAGCGGTTACCCCTTACTGTCGATCAGGGGTAATGAAGCTCCCTTTCTTTACAGCGTCGCTCGATGAAACGTCGTGGTTTCGTTTTCTTTTGCTAAATCGTCGATCAAGGTTTTTTTTTGTTTTGTTTTGTTTCAGTGACAAGGTATTTAAAACGCGATCCAAACCAACGCGTTTAGTGCGCGCGAAAGTCGTGCGCTTCCCAGAAATTGCGTAATTCGTGACGTCGCGCTGAATCCTTGCGCCTTCCGGGCGAGCATGAGAAGTTGGATGATTTCAACTTTTTCTGAACGCGCAGGAAAACGCACTGTGGCGTGGTGGGCGCTCCTCTCCGATATGATCTCCTGACCAATCGGTGGAGATTCCGGCTCCGCGTTTCTTCGCCGTCCGGCGCAGATGCTCTCCGCTCGTCCGAAAGCGCACCGTCCTAACCAACGCGCACGCTTCTGACTCAGAAAGCGCACCGGAAAAAAGCAAAAAATGTAACGAAATACGCAATTTCTTGGAAGCGCAAGACCTACGCGCGCACAAAAACGTTGGTTTGGATCGCGCTTTAGGGTGTCTTCTTACCTGCTTTTCACACAGTTGACAGAAGACCATAACCCCGTCGGTCGAGTAGCAAAGGGAGCGTTGGGTCGATTACCGAATCAGCACGCTCTTTGTGACCTTCCTGTTTGGCATTGTTGAGAAGCTTCAGCGAGCGAAAGCGGAGAGCAGCAAACCACAGACCACCAGATAGAATAACGTTAGAGACCAACGCGCACGCGAAAGGAACAAACCAGCGGCTTTCTTCACCACGCCTGTAGGCTGGCACGAACGCACACGCACAGAAACATACAGGCTCGCTCGTTAGAAAAAAATGACTTTTCGGTGAGCAAATCCGCCCCGTTTCTCGATATTTTAAGGAACTGCAGCAAACAAGACGAGTCATCTCAGCCAATTCAGTACTACGATGATGATGAGGAGTGGAGCTTCCAGTTGGGCGGTGCGACACGTAGAAACTGCAGGTGACATGCCTCTCTCCCAGCGCTGGAGTGGCTGGGGTGCTCCCAACATTCACTAAGGTCCATTTAGGGCGAAATGGAGTACACGAGCATCCAGATCCAGACTTTAACCTCCAGGCTGCTCCCGGGCTCCACACTGTCCAGACATGTCAAGCCAACAAACTTCGGTTCTCTCGGGCGAGGCGCGAAGGGAAGAAGGCGAAGTCGTGGCAAGAAATAGAAAGAAGGATAATGCGTGGGGAAGGGCCTTCTACTAGAAGGAAGGCGCCGTTTACTTCTTGCCTTACATGTGTGAAGAAGAAAAAAAAACAATGACGTTTGTTGTGGATCTCGAGACTGAGATTGGAGCAGCGTGTTGCCATGCGTTGCAGCAAGATTGAAAATATTCCTCTTGAGTTTGAAATTAATCTGAACAAGTTATTTTGGGGCAACGAAGCAAAAAAAGTCAAAAATGGGCATTTATTGGCGGAAAGTGGTAATTTAGGCTCAAACGCAGAAATGGGAATTTATGGGCACTATAATATCAAATTTTAAATCGCTTCTCAGCTCATGATTCGTGATCATAGATAGAAAATGCACGATACAGAACCAAAATAACAAACCGGGCATTGCCTAAACATCCTCCATCTAGTCAGCAACCAATCAGCGCCTTCGCCAGGCATTCGGAGAGCGGTTCATGCCCATTCGGTGCAGTGAAGGGATTAGCCGAACATCAACAATGAGCTGGAACTCAGCGCATGCTCTGTGCTGTAGTCAACCGGCAGTGGGTGGATTTGAAAACCATTGGCGACACAAAATCTCCTCCAGATCAGGTGGACGCTTGTTTTCGCTGCATGTTGCGGGGTAAAACGATGCTCGTTCTTCTCAGAATAGTTGTCATTGACTGCCATTGCGTTCAAAAAACAATAAACGTGAGTTTCATTGGTGTTAAAGACATAATATTTCAAAAAGGTATTTACTCAAAGGACAAAAATGTTGCGTAGAACTTTTAAAGGAATATAGTTTATTACCCCGCAGAAATTATAAGGTTGTTCCTCTTATGGTGATTACCTTAAACCATCCATTTATTTTTATTTTGTAATAGTTCGAAGCTTCCTTTATGTCCTGTGCAATGTCCTATAAAGGTTGGAGAAGATCGAAATATTATCATAACAAACTGATCTACTACTTTGCATTTTTATGTGTTTACTGAAACGCTATATTTAAGAGAACCATGACAATCATGGAATGTCCATGAAGATTCGTTAACCTTAGCACAATTATAAAATATGCATAAACGATGAACGGTGTCATTTGTGCAGATGATTTAGAGGTTCGAGGTGGGAGGGGAGTATACTTGGCATGGCGTTACTATTGGTAAAAAAACAATTAGCTTAGCTAAAAATATTTAGGTGTTATATTTGCCGAAGACGGAACATGCACAGCAGAAGTGAACATTGTTGTTTCCAGGACAGGCAGGGCTCTAGGTTTTTTACCGTGCAACCCTAAACATGTAAGCAAGAGCTTAAGGAAGCAGCTTATAAAGCGTATGTTTGACCGATATTAGAGAATTCCTGTCATGTGTGGGATCCGTCTTCCAGGTTCATATCAGTGCTATAGAACGTATTCAATCTGTTGCTGCTCGGTTTGTACTGGGAAGATACGATCGTTTCAGTAGCACAGCTGAAATGAAAAAGGAACTGGGATGGGTGCATTTAAATAAACGTCGTAAAAGGCTGCGCCTCGAAGCTGTTCCTACTCGATTTATCACAACTAAACAGGAATTTGTGCTGCAAAGTTTCTGCATTCACCATCTTACGATTCTGCTCGTACAGACCATTGTTATAAGGTTCAGGCGTATTTCTCCAGGACAAACATTTTAAAACACTCTTTTTTGCACCGAAACGTAGCAGAATGGAATTCATTACCGGCGGAAGTCGTGTGCCGCGAGACTGTGGATCTTTTTTTTAATGCATTGTGCCACCCTGCACTAATGCCTGTATAAACGCGCGGGTTTTTCATGATTAAGAAATAAAGACAGTTGAGAGCGGTATTGTAACTAGCGTATAAATATGTAAAGTATAAAATAAAATTGTGGCGTGCTTTATTTGTCTGGTGGTTCTTGAGCTTGGAACAAAATGTGAGGTGAAAGCACGGCTTTTGGCGTCTCATCATTCACTTCTCAACACAGCCATTTTTTGTCTGTAACTTTGGTGACAACTTTTGAGCGATATCGCGCTTCCCTCGCAATTTAAGGTTTTCTCTCAATTTTCTGACTTAGTCTTTTTCCAAGACGCTCCGCAAGTTACTAATAAAACTAATAGCTTATTTTTGAAAGCCCCTGCATATCCGCAGGACTATCCGGAGATGTACTGCAGCTATCAATCGGATACGATATAAAATTGAACAACATTTGCCGAATTGAGGATCGGAAGCGGATGCCAGGTGCTGCGGCGGATGCAGGTGGATGCTGGAAAATTCGCGGGTCCGGATCTAGAGTTTTCCCCAGGCGGCCCATACACGTGGCTGACCACAGAGTACATAGAGAATATATGTGGGATAATATAAGGTGCCTATTGAAAGTATTGCAGGAAATCCACTCTCTTAAAAAAGATTCGAATCTGGGATAAAATTGTTTTTTACGTCGTGGAAACTTTTCATTCTCTCCGAAAATCGCTTTTCAGCGTTTCATCTCGGAAATAATGGTGTCCCTAGAAAAAGAAAAGAACGTAGGATAATAAGTCGTCCGGTAAAAGGCGTGTTTTTGCATGGCAGATGAAAACAGCCGAAAACGTTATTATAGGCAACGAAACACAAAACATACAGTCCAAAAGAAAGTAGAATTCTGCAAGTGGCTTCTGTTCTCTGCTAGTAGATAGAGGAGTTTGAACTCGATCGTCTGGCGTGGTGGAACTTGCACCAGCTCGAGGTTCCGCACCTCATTATTGTAGCGTAGTTCATGGATGCGAGACTACCAGCAAGTGTACAAACGGAGATAAGACTTCTCAGTAGCAGGTATCAATTTAAGAGAGGTGAACAAGTCATAATCTGTTCATGTTGGCGGTATTGTTTCTTCTACACTGCAGCATCGAAAAGTTAGATGTTCCGTGTGGGTGCGTTTTATTTTTTTTATTTTCACAGTTCGTCCTTAGTAGTTTAAAAATAATGATTCCGAGCATGAAGTTGATGATTCGTGTTTAATGCTCTAAACCAATAGGTGTTGCTGCCATTGTTGAATATTGCCATTTTTTCCACTAGTGTGAACTCGCGCCTTACCACACATACAAAAATACTTGCCGCGGTGAGTGAGCGCCTTTCCTATCAAACGTTTTTAGTGTTTGGCCTAAATAAATTACACAATATAATATTAGGCTTTCGTTTGTTCATTTTAATGTTTATGAAATATGCTTCCGCTTCAAGTAGGTTTTATAAAGCAGGAATACAAATAAATACCAAAATGCTTCTTTCTTTTAAGCGCATCTTCTGGACAGGGAGTCAGTGTCACGGACTCCTCAGATGATCTGACAACAGCAAACATCTTTGCAGATATGAAGTTGTTACGGTCGTGGTGGCGAGGTATTAGGACAAGTGACGCGGGCAGGCCGCTTAGGATGGCGAAAACGACTACGGCCCTGTGGAGAGGGAAAGACTGTCGGATGATTGGGGAAGGAGAGACGACGAAGGTGGAGAAGGGGCGAGGAAACCGGACATGGGAAACAAGTGGGGACAGGTCAGTGGAAGCGAGTCCGGGCAAGAAAATGCGCCTAGAAATGTGCCGGGGGCGCGCTGAGAGAGAGCGCGCGGAAAAAGCGCAACAGAGAAACAGTAACGCAAAAGCCACCGGCTGGCGCAAGCGACCTAAGCCCCGAACCCTCGAGAAGACCGGATCGTCTCGACCTACCAGCGTCAGCGATCCCAGCACAAGAGCACTGTGAGCCTGACCAGAGAAACAGAACGGCAAGGCCACCCGCTGAAGTCGGCGCTTTAAGCCCCCGGACCCTCGGAGCAATGAGAAGCCGGGACCGCCTCAATCGTATATCCCCCGCTGGCTTCAGCGCTCCAGGCCCATGAACCCTGTGAGGACCGGAGCCAACTCCCCTAGACATCACCCACAGTGACGGACAGAAAGACGGGACGGTCACAGCGGGGCTCGCGAATGTCACTGGCAAGGAAATACATCTCGCTAGGAACAAGGTCGTGGGAACACTCGTGGACCAAGAGGAGGTTACTCCCACAACTCTTCAAGGTAGGGGAATGCAATTGGGAGAATGAGATGGGTCTCTTGAGCCGATTCGACTTATCTTATGCTACGATCAGAAGAAAAAACCGACTCCTCAAGCTCCTCGACGATTACTAGGATGCGTCCTCAAACTCTCGAGCGGATATCGGGCGTTGCTAGGCCGTGAGTCATAGAATCTCGACGTCAGGGGCGTCGCCGGTCTACAGGAGAGCTTACCGAATCTCCTACTTTTAAATATTGGAGATGAAGAAGCAGGTGTGCGAGCTGCTCGATAAGGGCAATATGGGGAATTCTGCCTCTCTCTGCGGAACGCCCGCCTTGATCATGGAATAACCAGATGGTTCCTATCGTTAGGTGGTAGACTACCGCTACCTCAACAAGGTTACGCGCGTGGACCCCTACCCCTTGCCTAACATACAAGATACCCTGTCCCAGCCAAGCTCGGCGAAATGCTTTACGGTGGCCGACATGGCGTCGGGATATTGGCAAATCGAAATGAATCCTCGGGGCTGGAAGAAAATGGCCTTCAGCATGACGTCGAGACATTACCATTGGACGATGATGCCGATGGGGCTGAGCAACAGCGCGGTTGTGTGCAAACGCACAGCCGACGTCGTGCTCGCGGGTCTGCTGGGGAAGATATTTTACATCTGCCTGGACGACATTATTGCCTACACCAATAGCCTTGACGGACATTTGTAGGATTGAAGAACGTATTCCACAGGGTGAGGGTCGCAGGCCATCAAGCTAAAGACTGTCGGAATGTCAGTTTCTGAAAACCCACGTCAAATATCTGGGTCACATCGTGTCAGCCGAGGGCGTACGACCAGATCCCGCGAAATTCGAACGCTTTGGTGATTTTCCATCTCACCAAAAACAAGACGGAAGTGGGACGGTTTCCGAGACTTCCTCACATATTACCGCCTGTACGTACCACAGTTCGCCGATGTGGCACGGCCTTTGACACATCTAACTGACAACAAGATGTTCACGTGAAACACGGACACACAGGGTGTCTTCGACTTCATGAAGCGGAAACTGACGGAGGCCCCGATCCTCCGATTTCCGTACTTTTCACGGCGGATCACTTTAGCCACGGACGCTTCCGAGTTTGCCGTAGGGGCAGTGCTGTTCCAGGACTTCGACGGCGCGCAACACCCGTGGCGTACGTGAGCCGTCAGCTGAACTGAGCTGAGCAGGCCTACGGGGCTACGTAGCAGGACGTGCCTTGCTGTGGCGTGGGCCATGCGCATTTCAGATGTTAATTGTACGGACCGCATTTCCGCATTTCAACTGACTGCCAGCCATCAAAGTGGCTCATGAACACGAGAGACCAAAGCTCGCGACTAGCACATTGGAATCTGCTTCTACAGGAGAATGACTTTGAGATCATCCACTGCACGGGAACAAACGAACCAGAATGCGGATCGCGCTGAGCCGCGCAGTCGTGGGGGAGGAGGACCTGTTTCTGCCTTCAACTGACGGAGTGTAGAATCAAGAAAAAGCAGTAGAAGGACCCCACCCTCCGCGCAGCAATAGCGGCCTGCGAAACGTCAAAGAAAAAATGCAGCCAGGGATTCAGCATTGATCAGGGTGGCCTGCTGAGTTTAGGAGAAAAACAAACCTGGGGGAATCCGGGAGGCTGGTAGTTTCTTGGTCTAGGGTCGGCGAGCTGCTGAGGGTGCACCACAACACTCCTTGTGGTGGTCACCCGGCCGCCAAGAAAACGAGGCAAAGAGTAGCGAAACGCTACTTTTGCGGGGCATGAGATGGGACATTGTGAACTACTGCGAGGTGTGCCGGTCGTGCAGTTTGCGGAAGGCACCAAAAGGCCTGAGACCGGCTCCCAACTTGGAGTTAAGGCAACTCAGCTGTCCGTTTGAACTCACCGCGATGGACATTGTTGGCTCGTTGCTTGTCTCCGCGTCCGGAAATAGGTTCTTCCTCGTCTTCGTGGACCACCTAACACAGTTCGCGGAGGCATTCCCGACGCCTAACCAAAAGCCGATACAGTTGCTAGATTTTTTGTCGAGGGTGTTGTGCTGCGTCCAGGCGTTCCCGACGAACTCTTGAGTGACCATGGCACGAAGTTCACCTTTGAAAAAATCAAACTCTCATCAAAACGCTCGGGCACTTCAGGGCGGATGATAAGCGCGATTGGAACCAATGGCTCCCATTCGCGCTGTTCGCCTACAACACACGCAGTTAACGAGGCGACGTGGGAGTAGCCTTTCTTTCTACTCTACAGGTAGTATCGCAGCCCTATCCGGACGGAGCCCATGACAAACTACGGTACTTTCAAGAATAACAAATACGAACTCGTCCAGTCCCTGTCGATGTCACACCGAATGGTGTAAAATGCGCTCACTCAAGCGTCAACGATAAAAAAAACACTTTACGACAAAGTTAGCGCTGGCCACGAGTCTGCAGCTGGCAACGTACAAACGAGGAATCGCTCGGAAGCTCGCGTTTCAATGGCGCGAGCCCTTTCAAATAGTAGAGATGCCTTTCAACATCACCTGTAGGATCCGAAAGGTCCAAATGCGGGAGGACCATGATAGCTTATGTAAATAGACTAAAGCGGGTGCACTCTTCACTGTCTCGACGATAAAACAACGCCAGGGAGTAGGAGGAAGCCAGCATGCAGGCATTCGTCATATAACACTGGAGGGCCAGCAGACGTCGAATCTTACGCAAATACCTCCATAGGCATCACCTGGCAGCACAGCCATGGGAACATGAATCGGAACCTCTCCGGAAGCACCAAAGCGGGCCGACCCTGGCGTGCGGGACGGTTATTCACTCAGGAAGCCGAAAATAGGCAGTCAAGCGCAGACAAAACCCAGGGCGAGGATATTCTAGAGTAGATAGAAACCATTTCTTAAGAGTCAAGGTTGATTTTCGCGTTTTGTTTTCTCCCGATTGGTTTCGAGTTACCACCGTCTGAGAGCGTGTTTTATTACCGGATTACTATCCAGGGTTAACATCCTCATCTTAGTGGTGCTGCTATGGCTTTATCGTCACGCGTGTATCATTGATGCATCTCCTGTGTGCGTGCGATTCTGTTTTGCGCGTGAGCTACACTGGCCGAGTTGTGTAGTTTCGCGTGGCTCTCATAATGAGCCGTGCTTCGTGCTGCGCAGGCGCGGGTAGCAGATGACGTCACAAGGCGCACGGCGAGGCCGCGGCCAGAGCCGCCGTCGCCGCGGGCTACTGCCACCACCGCGCTACAGGCGGCCGCAGCCGCCGCGCCTCGCCGGTCTGCGCAAGCGCGAGGAGCGGTGACGTCACACGGCCCCACTAGCTGGCGTGCCGGAGCCGCCACCGCCGCGGGCTCCGCGCCACCGCTTGCGCCTCGCCGGTCTTCGCATTCCGAGACGTCATAGCCGCGGCAGACGCCGGTAGCGCCGCTGCGTTCCCGGCTGTCCGCCTCCGTTGCGCCGTAGCCAAGTCTGGCCGCTGCACTGAAGCCGCTTGATAGCGCTCTTTCATTTTGTGCGCACAGGCGCCGCTGCGGCTATGTCCTGGCATAGCCAGGCTTCAGCCGCAATTTTTTGTGTGGGGGTCATTTAGAGAGCGGAAGGGCCAGAATTTTCTCCCGAAAATATTTTTGAGGTTGTGGCGGTTAGTGACGTTCGTGGTGGCGAAGGTACAGGACACGTGACATGGGCAAGGCCGCTTCGGATGACGTAAATGGTGACGGCCAGGGGAGAGGACGAGAACCCGGCCGGGGGTTCGGGGAAGAGGATAAGACGAAGCAGGAGAGGGGAGTCGAGAAACCGGACATGGAGAACAAGGATGGGGAGGTGGGAGGAGTGCAGTCCGAGCGGAGGACACGCCAAGAAAAGTGCCAAGGGCGCGCTGGAAAAAGCGCGGGAAAGAACGCACTAGAAGAAACTAGCAACGGAAAAGCCACTCGTTGCCGTCTGCGCCCCAACCACCAAGCCGGATCGGCTTAACCGCTATCGTCAGCAGTCCAACAGCAGAACCCCGTGAGCCCGACGAGATAAACACAACGGCGAGGCCTCCCGCTGGCGCCAGCGCCTAAGCTCCCGCACACTCGGAGACCCTGACAAGCCCAGGATCGCCTCTATCACATAGGCTACCCGCTGGCGTCAGCGTCTCCAAGTCCGTGGACCCTGTGAGTTCCGGAGCCCACTCGCTAGAGCATCACCATAGTAACGGACAGCCCGGGACAAAATCGCTCCATAACGCCACGACGGTCGCTGAGCTGAGGTCGGCACCAGCACCGGCTACAATTAGAATCAAACAGTAAACGGAGGTATCGTTTTCACCTCGTCACTCCTCACCTCAGCGAGGAACCGCCACAACGCCTATGAGTCCTCGCCTTCTGGGATCGTCACGTAGCTGTCTCTGGAAGGGCGGTCGCTATACACTGTAAAAATCCGTAATTTTACAAACACTTTTGTACTAAATCTGACGGACTCTGGTCAGTTTTTAGGTTCACGGACATGAGACCCGTTTTTGTTAGGTGGAATATACACATAGCATACAAGCGTACTGTGTAGTTAAAACGTTAAACAGTTTTTTTTATTGTTTAATCCTGCTAAAGCTTAATTTCCATAGTACGAGAGTTTAAAGGCTACTAAGAATCCTGCACTATTCTGCAAAGCAATGAATAAAAAAGTGCGGCGAAACACGGACACAGAAATGAGATAAAAGCCCATATTTGACAGTAGGCACATGGACTACACTACCTCACTCGGGAGTGAAGGTGACGAGTTGCATGTCTTCAGAAGGCTTTCGAGCTTGCGATGATTGTTAGTAGGGGTTCTTCGTGAGTGCACATAAATGACCGCTAGAACAGCGAAGATCACACCATAGAAGGAATGCTGTAGCTCTACGGTAGGAAACGGTTGAAAGGTACCAGCTAAATACTTGCAAAGAACTCCCTTCAATGCTGTCTCGTGATCTTGCAGATTTACAACGTTGTTTAGGAGGCATAATAAGACTACCAACTAAAGAGTCACACTTGAGATCACTTCTGGCCCGCCAGTAAAGGGCCAGAATTCTAGCCAATCGTCAGAGCAGTGAGTGATCCAGAGTGAGCATCGCTGCCGAAGAATAACGTCAAGCTGAACACTTTCAACTGATCTCACCAGATCAAGATCATAGAAGTCTCAACTGGAGCTGCGATACTTTAGGTAAGCGGCAGGACCAGGGACTGTGAAAAGCACCCAATGTGCTATCGCCCGTTCCATTGGTCAAAGCAAAGTACAAAATCCAGTGTTCATCACGTTTTGGACAAAACTGCCGACAGGCATGTGTGAAGAAGCATACCTGGTTGTTTATAGTCACAGCAGTAGAGTCGTTGGCAGGTTGGCATTATCACGATTAACAAGCATGTTGAGAAAAGCTGGACTGAGCACACTGTCCCGTCGAACTGTCAGAGCATTTGGGCCACTGAAAATAGTTCCATGGTATACACTGCACTCTGAGTGACTCAACATGAAGACGTCTAGTATGCACACATTTAATTTATTTTAGTGTAAATGTGCACCAGTGGCTCACTCGGCAAGTTGTAGGTCTCAGATTTCACGGAAGGCGGGCAGAACGCTAAACATAGCAGCACCTTGTCACGCTTGTGGAGGCTCAGCTCAGGTTGCAGCGTCGCCAAAAGTGATTATGGGAAAGGTACTCTCATCCATCACATAACTAGAGTTCTTATGCACGATCCTTTCGGTAAGTAGCGTGCTCCAATGTATCAATCAATAAGGCAACGCCATCAACCCAATCCTGTATCCATATTTTACGCACCACTAGATCTGGCGTGGGATGCGTCTCGGTGAGTGAGTGAAGGTGCAGTAGGTTATTTCGGACCAAGTGTCAATATTTAAAATCACACTGCAGGTTGAAACAACACAGTAGACTGGCGTATCGCTGCGTTGCCTGTATAATGAATATTCGAATAGTTTGCACACTGTGAAGGTAACAGCGTTCACATCAAAGAGCTCATCATTGAGGGGTGCATGAGGTTTTAAGAGCCGCTGATCGTAGTAATCGCATTCCAGACTCCGCATTGATCGTAGATTGTGTATGACGAGCTAGGTCCTGTAGGACTGAGGCCAGGGCTGGGGGATCAGTTGTCCGAAACGTGGACGAACCAAGCAAAAAACGTGAGGCTCGCTGACTCGGTTCGTGGGCGCCGACGACTTCCGAGAAACAATGGTGGGGTCCTCGCATGCAGAAGGCTAGAGATTCCTTATGCCGGGCATATATTATCTAGACAGCATTCGTGTGGCTGATGAGAAAAGCAGGAAGTGGATAACAGGACAACCAACGCACGAGTAGGTCGAGCACGGCTGACACTCGGGACCGGTGGTCGCTGCCATGTTAAAAACGAAACGAAGCCAAGCTTCAGCTTTAGTACACAATGCACTGGAACATGGTTTATTAGATATAATAATAAAAATGTTAAAGCAGCTGTCTGTTTTTGAAAATTTATATTTCAGCCGACTAAAACAAGCATATTTACGTTGCGTCAAATGAGCTTGGCCGGAACTCAGAACAAACGAGCATCTCCGCATCGCCATCGCCATCGTAACGAAGCACAAAAAAATAATTCGAGTTACGAACATCGGAAAACGTTCTTGGAAAAAGGAA
The DNA here is from genome assembly GCA_037355805.1 of Ixodes ricinus. Classification (NCBI taxonomy): domain Eukaryota; kingdom Metazoa; phylum Arthropoda; class Arachnida; order Ixodida; family Ixodidae; genus Ixodes; species Ixodes ricinus. Next base: position 27,804 of record JAZHYW010052962.1, on the reverse strand, counting down.
GTGTATTAGGGGCCGGCTTGCCAGTGGAACCAGCTGTGGATTCGAGTCAAATATGTGAGTGCTTGCCTATTCGTTTTACTTTTTGAGTCCTTTCTTTTCGGACCGTTTATCGCCTGTTCTTGTGTGCAGGTATCGTGAAAGCGAACGTGTTGCGATTCCTTCTCATATACGGGCTTTCCACATTGGATGGCTCTTGAGCTTTTGCCAAGGAAGTCGCGGAACCGACTGTGACTGAGCAAACAGTAAAGATTGCGAGAGCGCTTCCAGAAGCAGAAGTTCTCATCGGAGGCGTGGGGGGCCATGCGATGCACTTGGTGAGTATATCAGGGATCTTTATCGCGTAGGTCGGTGGACAAGGCTTGATTTTTGCAAATTGGGTGGCCGCTTGGTACCACCTAGCGAGGCGGTGCATTTGCGGAACCCATGACTGCTCAAGGTGCCTGTCAGCGTGCTGTCACTCGTATTCGCTTCCACTGCGGGAGGTTGTATTTAAGTTTGATTTCCGCTCTTTGAAAGTACTCGAAGCATTGCAGGACGTTCGCCTTTCGAAGCAGGTTCTGTATTGATAATGTTGCTTGCGAAGTGTATAGAAAGTTCTTTTTCGACTGCGGGACTGACTTTTTAAACAAAATTTTGTATATGTTGTGCTTATTTACTAACCCTCTGGCAGTACTTCATTGCGATGTTTGGAAAAAGAAAAACACGTGATTGCGTAGTGAAAAAAGAAGCCAAAAACAGATGTTTTAAACAACTTCCTTGAAGAGACCATGCACTTTTTTTATTCTACTTCCTCCTCAGCTTTCCTCCTCAGTTCATATGCAGAATGAGAAATCACGTGATCATATTTCACTGGAACCCATAGGTTTCGCAGAAGTTTGAGAGTTGGCAAGGGCAAAGCCCTTGATAAAATTCATGCCTCACATCACTTGATCCCAACTGCGGACAACCATAAAGAAAAACCGCATGTTAGTAATTTACCGAACAAAAAGTCAAGCGATGGCAACCCTTTTCGCTATTGCTTGATCAGCAGCACGGCGAGGTAAACCACAGAAAAGCGAGGGGAGCAAACGACCAAAGCAATAACAACGTTTTCTAGAAATCCAAAAAGAGCAATGCGACGAGCAACAGTGAGATAACTTCGTCGCTCGCCGCCGTCGCTCGCTAAGTCGCGTACATGCGGTTAAGCCTTAATTTAGTGAACGCGAGAGACAGGAGTCACTAATTTCCAACTATCTTTCATTACAAGGACACACTGTCATTTGCTTCCAAGCGCTGCACGGGTCTCATGCCCTGTCATTTTGACACCACTTACGAAATCACTAATTTCCAAGTGTCTTTCATTTCAGGGTTACACTGCCATTTGCTTCCAGGTGGTGCGCGGGCCTCATGTGCTGTCACTTTGCCACCACTTACGAAACTAACTCAAACATATCCAGAGGTTTTAGGTGGGGTTAGACGTCCTACAGAATGGTGTTGCTCAGTTAATTTTAAATCAAGTTCAAAATGAATAGCACTCTTCATTGGTGGCTGATTCAAACGACAGACTTATCAGCAGACGGATTGATTATATCTGCGGTTCCTCTGTAGAACAAGCGCATCCCCACGAGCAGCAGACGCTCAAATGACACCCAGAACAAACCAAACACGCTCACGACCCCAAGTGCCGAGAAACTCTAACATTGCACAATCACACTGTGGCGCCGTTGTCTAAAATCGAAATCGACATTCCATACTTTGTACAAGAACTGTGCACCGCTGTTTCATGCAGAGCGAGACATAACACCCTGGTAGGCGTAGCACGAAGCTCCACTAGCTTTACTAAGCCAAGGCATGAGAGAAACACAATCATGGCCCTGCTCGAGGAGGCTTTGGCGTAGAGGCGACTGAGTCCTGCGCTCGCAAAGAGATATTTTGAGGTGACTTCACCGACTTTGTGCTCACACCTTCACTACACCACAACCACAAGAAGGGTCTTGCTGATTAGAACGTTGATTGGAGATTCAAAGTGATTCCGTCTTGGTAGACGCGTTTTGACAGGAGCTTCTGGATGCAGGTGAGTACCAGAATCTGCGCCGTGTCAGCCGGATAAAGTTTCTTATACCAAACTTTTTGGTATCGGAAATGAAATGAAATAATGTTTTGTTGCAATAGTTTTTGTAATTTTTCTTTTAAGAAGTCCTACTTGTAACTTTCAGGAAAGCGCAAGCTTTGGGGACCAGCCTCACTCACAATCATGCCCCTCCCTCCCCCCTTTCCTGCTAGTTGCTGTCGCTGAGCAACCTAATAACCTTGGGCTTTTCTACCTACCTAATAGAAATGAGCAGTTCTGTACATTGTGCAAAAATAAAAGTATACTACCACCATGTTTGTCAGTTTTGTAACTCTTCATTCCCTCAGACCGCAAATTTCCATTCAGATTGGTTCACATGCAGAGCACATTCATGCATCTTGTATCCAAACATTTATAGTGTGGGTTGTGTCTCTCTCGGGGGGGGGGGAGGTGATTACTCAAAGCTTGATTTAGTAGGCAGGAGACTGTGAAAAGAGACAGGTAGATTAAATACAACCGTTATTTTTACTGTGAAAAACTTTTTGATAAAGGACTGAAGAAAATATGAGAACAGGAATAGGTATGACTTTCCGTCTTTCTTTTTGTTGTAACTTTCTGTAATCTAGGCTTGTAATTTAGAATCACATACTTCTACTAAGATTCAACCACTTCACGGCGTTGGGGCACCGTAACGGGTTAAGCTGAATATGCGACATTATTATTCAGTTTCCTCGTTCCTTTGAGAATATACAGTATAAACACAAGACACACTTTCAAGATGTGCAGGCAACGTCAACAAAACTTTTAAGTGATTGCAGACCCCGCAGTCCACTTTGGCCAATTCACACGACCAGCTTATCCACAGATGGATTCATCACGTAGACAAGACATCCATGGAACGTCAGTCACCCAAGTGCACCCTTACTGAGGAGGCAAGGTGATGAAAGCGAGACCAGTTTGAACCTAATCGCGGCAATGCAAATCCACGAAACGCCAACATCACACTGTGGCACCGTTTTCCAAGGTCAGAAGTGATATTTGCGACTACAACAACGGTGCTAGTAGGAAAAAGAATCGTTGTGTGGCACTGTTACATACTGAGCGAGACAAATCATCGTGGCAGGCTTAGCGTGAAGCGCCACTAGCTTTACAAACTACTTGACACAAGTATGGCCCTGCTCTAGGAGGCTTTAGCGTCGGTGCGATAAAGTCACTGGGGTCGCGAAGAGTCACTTGGAAATGACTTTACGCACTGCTTGCTTCGTGCACCACTCTTCAGCACACTACAGCCGGAATAAAGTCTTTATGGATGGAAGACTGGGTGAACGTGCATGAAATACTGCATCGTGCTAGGCGAGGTTTGACCGAAGCTTCTTGACACTCACCGGAGGAGTACCAGGACATGTGGCGCGTCAGCTCGGCAAAGCTCTTGCAGCTTCTTTCACGAGTGGAAGCTCAAATAGGCTCGACAAAACGATGCAGCAGAATGGACAAAACGCGATGGTCCACTATCGTTGTTTGGCCCATTCGACAACAAGAAGATTGCTGTGCTGTTGGTACTCAGGCGTAAACGCATTTACTGTTACTCACCCGCCAAGAATCAGCGTTTTAATAGGCACTCTGTCCTGACAGTCTGGGCATTCACTGACAAGGAGGAAATCGTAGGTGTAGTCGATAATATAATAACTTGACAAACGGTCCACGGATGAAAATGGCGATTCCATCCATCGTGTGAATCAGCCATTATTTGAAATCTATCCCAATAAAATCGAATGGCACTAATTCAGAAAGAACAATTGCTCTCTGAAAAGATGCATTGAAAGGAAGTTTTTACAAACAATGCCTGCTCCTTTGACAATGGAATGGTTCGACCCTTGATACAACAGAAACTTTCCTCAGATCAGACATTGTGGATTGCAGACGTATATTTATTCCATTCTCAAGGTGAAGACATGAGCTTTTGTTGAAAATGCCAACCCCCTGCGTATAATTTGTGAAAGGTTATTATGTAATGTGGTCAAGAGAAAAAAGTTTCTTCTTTCAAGAACATGATGTGGGAGTAAAGGAAAAGTGTCTCGACGAACAATGAATGCTCAGGGTTACCCACTCTGCCAAGTTTCTGCAACATGAACCGGGCGCTTAGCAGGAAGACGTAGGATAAGCAGATTGAAATCTTTAGGATTTGCCAAGGGATGGGAATAAATTAAATGCAGAGAAAAGTAGAGGAAGGAGAATAACAAGATAATTTTTGGGCTTGTCATTGGCGCGCACCAGCCGGGATGGCAGGGGGCACTTGCGCCCCAAGTTCTCAGAGTGGAAGGCCAATGATATGCACCCCCCCCTTAAACAGCTACCATATGGCAGGGCAATCACTGCCCGGCGGCTCCAAAGAGTACGCATGGCACCGCCCCCGGGTCTTTGTGTGTGGTGGGGGGAAGAGAGGTGTCTGCTGTGCTCCCTACTCAAATAAGTTCACACGCCACTAGGGCTTGTGTTCTTGCACTTGAATTGTTTGTGAAGGAAGTGCTACGGAAACAGCATTTCAGTCCTGAGGCAATAATTCATTGTTATAATCCATTGCGAGTCAAAATCTGTTTCATGAAATGCACATAAGCTGAGCGAGCTTATCATAACATGAAGTGCTTTTTAGCGTCACCTTCCAATCCCCAAATGTTGTCCATGCGTCCATGAATTTGCCGCTAAGTTTAAAGGAGAATTTTTCGTTGCGTGGACCTCTACACAAGTGTCGGTTCCCCTCTAAATTTAGCAGGAAAACTGGTGTCACAGGACCTACAGATTAGACGATTCGCGAAACTTGCTAAAATTAGGTCCTCCCGAATATAAGTCGTTTACATTATTTTGAACTCTTTTGTTTTACCACCGAGACGTCCGGCGGAATTGGTACTCTGAATTTTATGTTATTTAGTGTCCTTAAAACACCCCAGGACCAGTCATGGAAGCTGTATTAGAAAGTGAAAAGTAAATTCGCGAAACTGCTCAAGCGCGAAGAGACGATTTCACACAAAGAAGTGCCACGTACTAGGCCTTTAGTAAAGACATAATCTTAACACACTTACCTGCAAACAAAAAATACAGGGTAATGCCGGCACATATAAGGAGAAACAGCAGGAAGAAACTAATGGCTATAGGCTTCCTTTGTTCCTAGAAGAAAAGAAAGTACCGTGTATTATCAACTGACCCCTCTAGTGATGCTAATTTCTAAGTAAAGATAATCAGCGCATTATTTATCAATGGGATAAACATTGCACGATAGCCTCCATTTTAAGCCTCTGTCGTGTGCATTAAGTCTGATGTGTTTTATATAATAGTGCATGACTGGCACATTGTTCAGTAATTTGTTATGCAAAAATTTTTATTTGGCTTTTGAAATAGGTAATAAATATCTGATTAACGGGCTTTAGTTGAGCGTGTTGGTCATAATAGAATGATAGGACCAGCTGAACTGAGAAAAATGAGTATTTAGAAAAAAAAGGGACAGACATATCACTAGACTACCAACTGTGGTTTAATACATCATTCTGGTTTAGAACCTTAACATTATGGTAATATTTTTCAATTTTAATTTATGAAAACGCATAACTTATATCTTTAAACCAGACTTAACTTAAATTTGATTCACCCGCTCTTCACCCGGACATAAAACACCGCAAATATTGTTTTTCTTTGGCACTAGAGCTTTATCGAAGGCACGCTGACACACGCTGCGTCTGTATTCTTTCTGCTGACCATGGTCTCGAGCATCTCTTGTGCATACTGCTTGTGATTTGCAATGATGGTTTCGCTGCTGAACTCCGCACTGCATTCACGGTTGCGGCTATGGGCTGCTAGATGACCTGCTGTTGCTGCCTTTTAGAGATGCTGCTTGTTCTGTGGCCCTGTTATTAATACATGTACCAGTGTGGCCAATGCAGAACCTTGCAACTCGATAAGGGAATATCATATACAAACCCCTTTTTACATGTGGCATATTGTGTCCTATGAGATATGTTGCAGTTTTCATGTGGTTTTTGTCGTGGTTTAGCTTTTGCCACATGAAATATGCTTTGTTTGGTGAACAGCACTCTACATTGATGTCCTGCCTCGCAGCGATATTTTTGTTAAATTTTGTATGTTATTCTGTGTATGTAGGTTAGTATTGCGATCCTTTGTTTAGCCTTTTTTCTGCGTTTCTCTTGTGTCCGATGTTTTGCCGAAGGACCCATGGGCCCCAGGGTCTTCGGACGGCTTACGCGAACCCCAGCTCAAACACCCTGATTCATAAACTATAGCAAACGTATTCGTCTATTTCTTTTGTCATCGTTCTTTTTTATCTTTTTTTTTTTTTGGGGGGGGGTGCATTTTAAAATAAGATATATTTACCAAACGCTCCGCTACTGGTTTGTAGTTAAAGTTTTAGTATTGCGCATTAAACACAAAGCAAGTGCCTTGCATTGGCGTTCGCATTGCGTGCTCCACGCTACGCATGAGCATGACGAAGCCATGTGCCAATCAAAGACCGCCCTTCGGGCTCTGTGCAAGCTCCGTGAGGAACACGCACGGTAACCTAAACACGCAGATTATGCTTTCGCTCGTATACGCAGTACCAATAGCCCTCATTAAATCGTGGCGGCAGCTATAACGGCAACGTGATTGGATTTAAGCGGGAGATATACGTGAGCAAGAGTCCAGCTGGCGTCGCGCCTCCGTGCGATGTACAGCTCTGCGAAAATTCACGGCGAAAGACACACGCAGTTCATCGCACCTCTTGTAAAGAATCGCTGACGCGCATGGTTGTTTAAGCAATAAGCCACAGTAGAAAAAGGCCTAATAAAATGTGAAGCGAAACAATTCACACCTAGCAAGAAACGACACACAGCAGATTATCAAACAATACTAATGAGATTAAATGTTGAATAAATACTCATACCAAAAAATAACGCGTTGACTGATTCCCGTGAAATTGCATTTGTTTTAAATACTTGTCATTTGCACAATTATTTACACTTGCGAACGTCATCGCGCCAAATGTTTGTAAGTTTACTCGTAGCACGCTCCTCGGTGCCTGTGTGTTTAGGCAGTTGATACAAAGCGAAAGGCAACCTGTAAGTTTCTGCTCGTCGCGTATTCGAGGGTGCCACGCGTAGAAGTCTAGACTCCTGCAAGGTTTCCAGCTGAACGCAAAGGAAAAAAAAACCAAGGAGTAGAGAAAATAGACACACACTGCTGGACTACCAACCAGCTCAGCTCCAGGCAGTCATAGAAGTCTCAGCGTTCGGCACACTGTAGATAGCCAATGCCTTCTACATTATAACCTAAATTGCACTAGTGAATACAGCCTATACACAAGCTAGTAAAAAATATGGCTACGCGCTACACCTAACCTACGAGATTATGCATATATTTAATAACGTGCCATACAAGTTTTTTATTTTGAGTTTCGAACAAAATTATCCGACGAACGGCTTCAGATTAGACAATATCAAAGTCAAAAAATCACGTAGATCCTCGTAAAATAGACTTTATGTAAAAGCTCGTGGTTATTAGTTCGGGAGAGGAGCAAAATATACCTGCCTGGATCTTTCGTAGCATGCATAGACAAGTGTACACAAACATCAGCGTACAATACCAAAACAAACAAACTTTGAGGACATCCCAGGGCCACATAAAACCAATAACGTTTATGATTGAATTGCGTATTATTCACTTGCATAACAACGTTTTTATTATGTTTTCAGGAAGTTTATTTTTTTAAGTATCAAAGGGTCACCTTGTTTGAGGACGCAGCCGTACATGCATACCCGTACGAAAATGTCAGATATGGCCCTGACATATTTATATACAATGAGTATGATAATATAAGTAGTCAGATAGGGAATATATGGGAGCAGATACGCCCAGGTATCGCCATCATAAGATGCAAGTAACTGCAGGATGTGGCCGTATAAGTGTGTAAATACGGCTATATTCATGATATACGCGTGCAACTATTGTCCCTGATAATGATATATGGGTCCGTTTCGGTCGTGAAAGCAATAAGTCACATATACTCGCCAAGACAAGTTGATTGATCTATATTGCATGAGTCTCATATAATTGGTTAATTATTGTTAATATCGTTGAAAGTGAAGTTATTCCAGGTATTTGGACCAATTAACCAATCGCACATTTTGAAGGTTGAAAGACAAATGAAATTTGGTTGCTATGTTTGACGTGTGACATTATGACGAAGTGCATAAGATCGGAAAGTGAGTTAATCAAATAATGGATTTGAGATCGCAGCTCCTAGGCGCCCGTTTCCGAGTTAGGCGGTGTCGGCGTCGCCCATCGAGTAACTGCTCGCTAAATTTGGCGCGAACTTGAATTTGTACTTATTTCACTTGATGTAAATTTTCCCGCTAAATCTAACAGTGAAGACTAATTTTGTTCGTGTTTCCTCGCTAAATTGAGCGGGCAAACACAGAACCGTTACTTACTGAAGATGCAAGACGCTACTTCGTCGTCCCGAATCCTTTTCGCTTCAAACGCCTGCGAAATCGTTGCGCTTTACGCAGCATCTTTCAAAAGCCGTTCGCGCAGCATCGTAACCATACGCTTGCGAGCATCTGCGATTCATCATGTGTTGAAAGTCGGATAGATGTGCTGTCCGAGGTGTCTTTTAGTGCAACTCTTTCGCAAAAAAAATTGAAATTTTAAAACGCGAACCAAAGAGTGTACACATAATTTTAAACGTATTGGTAAAAATATATATACACATTTATTTATTTATTTATTGGTGGACATCGTGCGCAAAAAAAATTGTCGCGCTTATTTTTTTCATTTTAAATTACGATGGGTTATACGGTGAAAACATAGTGTGCTTCAACTCGCATCGTTTTGGGTCACTTTCGAGCTAGACAGCTTCTTTGGAAGTTCAAAGATGGACTTCATAGGAGTTGTATGTTCACTCGGTATGGACTTCAGGTGGACGCTATGCATGTTTTAGGCTAATCATGTCTCCGGTTAGGGTCACGTACGGCAGTCTGGAAGCTGGTGATGAAGCAGAACACGGCAATCTGCCTGAAGGCCCATGATACATAGCATTCACTGCACTATCAGCTCTTAGATACAAGTGACAAATCCGCACGTTGATGCCCCATAAGATAAGCTCTTTTGTTTGTGCACTTTTTTTGGCTCGTCATTCTTCTCTGTTTTCTCTCTAAGCTGAAAGCGTGATAGAAGGTGCGTGGTCACGTAGTTTGACGGATGGCGTTGCCAATATCATAATGCGTTCAACCGGATGCAGTTTGGTGAGGTTTGCGCCCTGCGGGCGAAGCTGCGAATTTTCTGCTTCTGCAAGCGATGTCTTCAAAAAAGCCGACAGAATATTTTGCGATGCGTTTAGTGCTCTGGTTCTGTCAGATGACAGCCAGCTATCGTGTTGAATCTTCACGAAAAAGGCGGGCTGTCGCTTCTCGTCTTTGATGTCTAAGTGGTGATACCGCCGTGGCCCGTGTCGACATTTTATCTCGGATTACCTTTCGCATTACCTTTCAAGTCCCGTCTCGTGAACGCAAAGTGCGCTGCAACCTACTTCGCGACAATAGATCGTTTTCCTAAAGGTACTCTTCCAGATTACCTTTAGAATAAGGCCGTGTCTATCTCCTGGTAGCCGGAAGAGTAATTGTGCAGAATGTTTCGGCATTGGAGTGATTCAGAGAAAGTAACGATATGCCGCCGACAAAGTTTTAGTGTCGCACAAAAAAGAACAACAACAACAAATAACTCAATTGTTGCTCCTAAAATTCGACGAGTGGTTTTACGAGTCGATTGTAGAAAGATTGTTACGATTTTGCAAATTACTGCTAAAGGAATGCTAGGTTATCATAATCTAAATCCTGAGATAAGGATAAATCCTATAACGTACAACTCTCATTGACTCAGGGTTTATATTATGATGTTTCCAAACCGGCTTGCCTAGATACCTTCGCTCCTTGCAAAGATTACCGTCTCGCAGACGGCAGAAACCAATCCCTTGACGGCGGCGTCTTGGCTAGATTGGCTCACGGCTGCCACCACTGATCGCCATCTAGCCGGGCTCACGGCGCGACAAACGCTCAGCGGGGAAACAGCGTTGTGTAACGAAAGGAAATGGGCATCTACACCACGAATGACAAAAGTTTACGTGGAAGACGTGCGCGAACGTAAACAACGATACAAAAGTGCAGTTGCTCGCCGCTATGAGATGCGTGCCGCCAACTCGGTAACGGCGGAAGTATCCCTCTCCTGCCGCCCATACTTTCTAACCGACGGAAACTCTGTCTCGTGGTCTATGGCTGACGAAACGATCGGATGATCGTCGGGACACCGGTAACGGCGCCGAGCGCGGCACAGTTTACCATTGTTCTCGCTGTGCAGTGTCGAGAAGTCAACCACCAGCATGGTGGATACCGGTGTTCGTTGTCATGATGTGACGTACGTACAATGCTCAAATATCACGCGATGATTTCGCAGATTGTTTCTGAAAGGTTGCAAAACTACAGACTTATGTGGTTTGTGCGAGTGAGTTATAAAGCGCTCCAGGGGGAGCGATTGCGTAGTTTTCTAATCCTTTTTGCGATAAGTCGGCTAATTAATTAAAATTCACTAATTTACTTTTGACTCAGTGCAAGATGAAACATGGCTTCAATTTAGAAACTTGCTGGCGTCGAACCAAAACCCGTAAATCAGTAATTTTAGAAAGACTTTAGTAGCGAGTGTGAAGCGCGGTAGTGCGCTGAAGTTACCACTTTCGTGGACCAGGTACAAGGCTGTGGCTAGATAAGAGGCGGAAAAATCGCGGGCGCCTGACCCGAGACTCGGCTAGCCTTGTGCCTGCTCCACGAGTGGTAACTTACCACGCGCTGAAAGTACTTTCTCGAAATGAGCCCGATTTAGGGATTTTGGACGACGTTCACGCGAGTTTCTAGTGACAACCATATGTCTATTTTCACTAATTTAAAAATTAAGTAGTGAATTTCAAATCATTAGCGACTTATTGCAAAAAATTACTCTTCCACATAATGTCCTGGGCGTTTAACTCACTCGCACTAACCGCGTAAGTGTAGCTTGCGCGGTCTTTTTAAAAACAAAAATCACAAATATCAAAAAAAAACCTGTATATCAAGGTTGCCTTACCTGATTAAATGTCTGCCCTGATATAGGAGGCAGATATACCACTCTGGATCACCCTGATATGTATATAAGGAAAAAATTGGGCAGACCTGGCTTGATAAGGCTTATATAAACTGATTTTCTGATATGGCCAGATCTGCCCAATTTTTATATAACCATATCTATTTTTTATATAAGTCCAAGATCTGCCATTTTGTGAGGGTAGTCAGGGTGGCAGTCGTAATCTAAGAAGGCCGAAGCCAAAAAACTGATGTCGTAGCAGGTTATAATAAAGGCAGAATAGTTCAAAACATGACAATATGTTCACATATTTGCCAGGCACAACACTTGTGTAGCTTATATATGAGGAATGTGTCACGCCCACGAATGCGAGTTAAAACCCTAATTCCGTTGGAAACTAGCGACCACAATGTTCTTTGGTTTGGTCATCGCGTCGCACGTGGCGAACTATCTAGCTCGGCTTTATTCAACCTTACTATAGCCGAGACAGGCAAAAGTTTCCAAATCTTTTTCACCTCTTTTCCATTAGCAGAGCGATCGCTTGTGATGAGGCGAACTCATCTGGAGCATTCGCTCTGATCACCTGGAAAGAGGGCTCTACCACACTTCATCCCAAGTCATTTCATCCCAGGACAGTTCATCCAGACAAATCATACCAAAGTCATTTCAACAGATACCAACTTAAGACTCGTTCATCCTATGGACGATCCATAGCACGACATTTGATGCCAGAATTGTTCATACGGTTCAGCCCGTTAGAGGGCCACCACTTCATCCCAGCCATTTCATTCCAGGATTCTTTATCCCGGACACTTCATACCAGAAACGTTCTATCCCGAGACGTTCCGTCCCAAGACGCTTCATACCAAGGAAATTTCATACCTGGATATTTTATACCACAAGGCCCTGCTCAGGTAAGCATAACTGCTTACGCGCGGAGCCAACATATGCAATTCGTCTTTCTTCCATTGTCACCCGTGCCACGTAAGACCGTATTGCACTGGGCATCGAGCTTCCATCAGTCAGACAGTCCAGCCGGCCCGAATCATTGATTGCCATCGCGTTTGTTTATAGAACATGGCCATTTTGTGCTTCTCGTCGAGGATCGCCGTAGCTCTGCTTCGAAGGTTATCACGCCAAGCACAAGACCAATGACGAGAAGACGGCATGGAGATGCGGGAAATTCCCGGGAGGAGTGTCCAAGGACGCGAGCTGTTACTGCAGGTGGGGCGACCATTGTGAAACAAGGACACACTTGCCACCTTCTGAGTCCAGAAAATGTCACTGCTGGCGCGTTTACGTCAGGTAATCACAACTGCGACCGAGCTTGTTCCCACGACACCCCTCGGAACGTCGCGGCCGCCTGCCTACAAGGGGCAAGACCGGCCCCTATCGCGCAAGCTCCGCAAGCTGTCATCACTGGAAAGGAAGGTGAACAGAGTTCGTACCCGAACCCCATGGCGCAGCTCAAGTTCCCCCACTGAAGACATAATTGTACCTGAACACCTGTGCATGACAGGAACAGCGTTACCTGAAGTATTTCTCGCAGGGGACGCGGGCTGTATTGACTCGGAAAGAATAATATTTTTCGCCTGTAACACGGACCTGTGCCGCTTAAGACCTGCGAAACCTGGTTGTTTGACGGCACATTTAAAGTAGCACCAGAGATGTTTTAGCAGCTTGGGTTGTTCATAGCCTCTGAAAGGCAGGGTGCTTCCCCTTGTTTACTGCCACTCTTGCCAAACGAGCGCGAAGTGACGTACAAGAGAGCAACGCACATGCTACTTGAGGCTATTGACGATGCCACTTCAAGCTCACGACAGGTGCACACAGTAGTGATGGACTAAAAAAGGCTGAAGAGAATGCTTTTCGGCAATGCATTCCTGACTTCGAGGTGCATGGACGCTTATTTTCATTTTCGCGCAAAGCATCTGGTGCCGAATTCAAGAGCTCGGCATGCACACTTGCGATCCATTGACGATTCAACTACCATCTCATCCTGAAGAAATTTATCGCACTGTGCTTCTGCGATGTTTTCGACGTCTGCGACAGATATCACATGCTCAGTAAAACAGCTGCTGGATTTGTTTGCACGGTACAGCACCAAGAGTTCCTAGACTACTTTGAAAGTACCTGAATCGGTCGACCCCACAAAGACTCCAAGGTTCCCAATATACATGTGGAATTGCAAGCGCGTGACAGAGGTTGGCTTCTTCCCAAACCAACAATAGCGGTGAAAGCTGGCGCGGGTCTTTCAAAATTCTATCGGAGCATCCCATCCTACAGTATTCAAGTTGTTGGATGCGCTTCTCTCGAACAAGTCCGTGTGAACGCGATGGCCATTCAGCTGGACGTGGGTCATGAGCCACCGCTATACACGAAGAATGAGTACGAGAAGTCCAACAAGCGTCTATGCGGATCCTGGATGACTTTCAACAAAAGAGACGCAGAAAGCTTTCTCAGTGCTGTTGGGACCGAGCGGTTGTCCGAGCGCCCTGGTGTACGGCAGGGAGCCGAGCCAGGGAAGGAACATAGCTTCGAAGCCGGACTCGGGAAGGGCCAGGGAGCAGGAGGGGTGTCACTCAATAACTCTTTAGTCGCACATGGACAAGTTTAGCATCATCTCATTCGAGAACGCCAGAGAACACTCATGAGAGACACTCGAGAACACAAATTAACAGCCGCCTGCTGCTCCTTTTACAATGTCAGATTTCCCACATCCCTAAGTAGGGAATCCCCATTGTCTCTGCCTTGACCAAAACGGCGTGATCAGCCTTCGTCACGTTCAGGCACGCCCTTCCCTCTCCTCACACACTGCCACACGAGTCACGCACACCAGGGCCAGACGTCCTTTGCCGTGGTGTCGCCGGTCAATCTTGGTGGACAATGGTGCCATCGAAGTCGAGGAGGCGGAAGACGTCCATAATTGCAGGCGTTCTGGCTTCCGTGTGTTGGGGGTAATCCCATGGGCGATCTAAGCTGGGAAAGTGGTAAAGCCCCCTCGCTTTGTCGAGGACGTCCCAAGGCTGTCGGGTCGCCGTGCGTCGAGGTCAGACAGCAGAAGCAAGGAGAGGGTCGGACGGCAAAGACAGCCAGATGACACTAGCGTGGGTCGACCCGATGATCCTTCGGAGAAAGGTCACGTCGTCCCCGTGTACCAAGGTGCGTTGGCGACTCCACGGCACCTCTCGCTCTGTCTCCGGGCGCAGCTGACCTTAGCAACCTGGAGTGGCGAAGATGCTCCAGGGCGTTTACCCGTGAAGGTCGGTTTGGAAGGGCAAAGTCGTCTCCGGCGGCCTTTCGCAACAATACAGTGCTCGCGCTACGTACTCAACGATTCTTGAGTGTATTAGCCAGCATTGTGCGCTCCGCAAACGTATTCGCCCGAATTTTGCCTCTTATTAAGGTTTCGCTCTTATGGGTGGGTTATTGTAAAATAAACGTTTTATATTTTCATATTTCTGGTGAAGGTTGTCTTGGAACGATACCTTTCGGCAGTTTTTCAAGTGAATCCCCAGTATTGCGGTTTGTTGCGGTTTACAGCTTTCCATAAGAAGTAAATCTGACCATCACAGCAGCACTGCAAATAGGGATCGAAGTAAGTGAATGAATGAGAGGGAAGAACACAAAGAGAAGAAAAGGCTCTAAGTGGAATGGGCCGACTTTCGCTGAAGTCTAGTATCGAGTTGTCTGTGGGTACTGCTATGCACACCCCAAAAATGATGTTCATTTAATTGCTGGAGCCAGCGAAATGCGACCTATTTTACATGAACATGACGACTTCGATGTTAGCAAAGAATAGTCTAAGATTTCTTCTTGCTCAGAGCTCAGCAACTTGTGGGTGCCCCAAATTATTCTGGTATGAAATGCCTTGGTATTTAATGGCATTATCATGGAACGTCTGGGGAAGAAACATCTTGGGATGAAATGACTTTGGTATGAAGTGACTGGGATGAACATTCCTGGGATGACGGGTTTGGGGATGAAGTGTGGCAGAGCCACTCCAAAGTATGAAATATGCTGGCATGTAATGTTTGTGGGATGAAACATCTTGGGATGAAACGTCTTGAGATGAAACACCTTTGGTATAAAGTGTCTGGGATGAAGTGTCCTGGGATGAAGTATCTTAGGATGAACTGAGTGGACCCCGGAAAGAGGTGGGTCGGGTTTCACCTGTCACAGGCTACAGTTAGTTTATCCGAGTGCCGCGACATGTTTCATTCGCTGGGCAGCGATGCCGGCGGCGGCTGCTACAAGTTTATTCGTGAATGAAACTGCAAGCAAATATTGTTTAGCGTCGCGCCGCCAAGGGTCGTAACCATAGTAGCCTCCCGCTCATGCCAAGACTTCACGGAATGCCGTTGCGCCACGTGACAGCAGAAGCGAAAGTTGCTATGGTTCCACCGCCCGATACCGCGATGCAACACAGTTTTCACTCACAAGTGTTTCAAGCCTTAAAGGCCGACCTGCCAGACATTTTTCAATTATGGTGAAAATCAACCTCGCCACCCTTCCCCTTTCCACGTCGCTGCTATCCTACTGCTATCTTGACGATAGGGAGACTCCTTTTGTGGATGTATATGTTTCAGGCAGAGGTCGCAGTAATAAAAGTACCTAAATAAAATTACATTAATTACATTTCTTTTGAGAATCATTCGGAATGTATCTCAATACTTTTGACGCAGGCAATTTAGCAATGTAATAAATTAGTCTAATGATGAGTGATTGTAGCTAATCGATATTTAGTTTTTTGGGGTTTTCAGGCATTTTCTTTATTCATCGAAACTAGACAAAAAGGCAGTTCATAAATCTTAAAAATGATCACGTTTTTTAGAATATAAGAAAAAAAGACAGATCAAATGTGGTTGTGGAATCTGGCTCGTGTGATGGTCTACTAGGTGGTTGGGCCACGTAAATCGTCCAGGGTTTCTCTTGCTTTGACCAAGAATAACCTTCCCTAAACATGACCTGTGTCCCGCTTTAACATCATTTTGCCCTGAAGTTCACAAAAAAGATATACAGCCATCAGAAATACTTAATAGCAAAGGCAATCCGAACCCTGACACATCCAGAATCAAGCACAATCGCAGTAGGTATTTGTAAAAGGTGTGAAGTTCACACCACTACCTGACGCAAAGTCAATCGGTTCGGTTTAGAAGGGCATGTTGATTCGACTTTGTCTGTTTTGATTTTGCCCACTGCCTGGGTGTAGGGCTGACGGTTGTTACTTTGCAAATGCAGAGTGCTTTTCTTCTTTTTGTTAAACCTCCCGAGGTTGCATGGTTCGGGTTGTGTGTCTGGGTCGGCGGAGAGTGTTATATGCTAACGATCTATAGACAGTCATGAGCGATAGAGTGTCGGCAAGAAGCTCGCCGTCGCCCAAGAACAAACCATTAGAACGTGACGTTGTCGGCGTCGGTGTAAGTCCCCGCGCTCTTTTTCCCGTTGGAACTGTTGATTTTACGTCTTCCTGGCAATGTCTGATGCTTTAGCGGCCTCAGGGAAATGAATGAGGCTCGTTGTTGCGCAAAACGTTTAGTGAATAATGTCATTGGCGGCCATTTGTTCCGCGTAAATGCCGCGGAATAGACGCTAAAGTTTGGTTCGCATGATGAAACATTGCTCGCTTTTTTCACTAATGACGTCGCTCGAACTGCGAAAGCGTGAACCGTAGCTGAGTTGGCCGACGTCGATACTCAAAATTGCAAGCAGAATCGGACGAAGTGAATCACACATAAGGTGGTGATGGCCACAGAAAACATTTATCTAAATCTCCTTCTGTCTACTGTTTACACCGACCATACTTACCCCAACCAACCTTCAAACTTAAATCT
The DNA here is from genome assembly GCA_037355805.1 of Ixodes ricinus. Taxonomy (NCBI): domain Eukaryota; kingdom Metazoa; phylum Arthropoda; class Arachnida; order Ixodida; family Ixodidae; genus Ixodes; species Ixodes ricinus. Next base: position 10,770 of record JAZHYW010052962.1, on the reverse strand, counting down.
TTTTAGGCCTGCACTTACATAATATAGCGATTACAGGTTCAATGTTCGGTGAACGGGGCGCTAATGTTTGAACGAGCCGACGACAACAAGCAGAAAAATTTGAATGACCAGAATAGAGTTCGAACGATGAGTTGGACGTTTGAACTTGAAGACGCACAGAACGTAGTCCACAAGTAATCCGTACAAGTTCTTGGTTTTCCCGTGTTCATGTTAAATCAAAACAACCAAATGTGACCCCCACAAATATCTGTGAATTCAATCCATGTGCTTTCCGCATAAGCAATCGTGGTCCCACGTTGTTTCGTCTTTCTTTTTACATGCCCCTATCGACGTTCTGGATTAACCGAGCTAGCAGAAAACACATAAAAACTGATCTTCAGAGGTTCCCGATTTTTTGGTACAGCCTCAGTCACGGCCTTCTGATGAAAAGGTAGGCTTTTGTCTGGTTTCTTCAAAGACAACGCAGAAATGCACGCCCCAGATAGTTAGTTCGCCCACAGACCCAGACGGGAAGTGCGCCCGAGGTGCCACCACCGCGCTGTGACGTAACAGGGCTGAGTTAACACCACCTAGAATAATTGAAGCCTTCGTATCGCCTTCTTTCCTTTCAGGAAACATCACCACAATCGGATTGCGATAACCCGGTTATTGGGAACAAGTCGGAACCTCTACGCGCTGATTGAACACGAGCCTTGGCCGAACACTGATGCAGCATTCCTGCCCAATCTCATGCCTCGATCGGTCTTGCTCTGATGACGGTGCGTAGGCCGTCTGCTTATCTAGGTGGTGTTGGCTGAGTTCGTGTATAGGCGCTCGGTAAAATTCACGTTTCGGTTTGGGGGCTTGACGGTAGTCAATTGCATGTTCGGGTGTTGCAATATAAAAAAAAATTATGTCTATGAAAATACATTTTGCAGCTGTGCTTTCAGATGGTGTGTTGCTATGCCGTTTACGTCCTGCGTATCTGAAATCTTTTAAGATAATGGCTTTAAAGTGCGAAGAGTTACGTCGTTTGGTCAATGAACATACTATGACTTGAAGTCTATGAATGCTGATACAATTGCGGCGATTTCTAGACGATGTCCGGTTAGGACGAAAACACTATCAAGAAAACGCCAATGTCAAGGCAACTTCAAATTTTCGTGAACATTTTCAGGTAAGTTATTTCATTGTCTATACAACTCAAGAAATTATGTTTAGCGAAAGTATTATTTCCCCATTGTGTATACAGAATATTCACATTTTATGTGTCAGAGCTGAAACGTACACGTAGTCAAAGATAAAATGTCACCCAATATTGTACCGTGCCGGTGGCGCTGTAGATGCTGACGCTCGTACCTGCTGGATTTTTTTTTCACGCTACGATCAACTGGCGTTCTTATGCCTTGAGTAATTTTGGTTGTTTTTAGAAGAAATGTCAAGATACCTTTAACCAGTACGAGGGCCGGAGGAAAAGGGAATTTTGGACATCGGTTCATTCACTTTTTTTTCAAAATACGCAACAGCTAAGCTTGACGGCTACGTGGCCAAAAACCATAGCGTCCTCTATACACTCAAAGCCTGGCAGTTCGACGACGGAGCCATAGAGCGTCCGGTCGCAGATTTAGAGCTCGAGGGATCTGTTACCACAGAGCATTTCTCGTGGAGCCTGTAGTCATCGCACAGCTTATGCAGCGGCGAGGACTCAGAACGCGATTTTCTAACCTGACGGGAAAGGAAGCGATAGTGCGTAGGACGTGAAGAGCACGATCGGACCTTCCATCGCTCGGGACAAGTGTGTTTCGGCGTCTCATCGTAGCGAATCGTTTGTTACTTATGCCTCTCCTCTAATCTGTTGTCTGCCGCTGTACCTTTTCACTTTCGACGGCCCCGTTTCGTGGCGATCTGCCAGTCTTTGTCAGTATAGAGGAGGCTATAAAAAGAAATTTTCCTCTAAGCAAGATATTGATCCGGTGATTAAGAAGTTTGTAGCGGGTTCGTTGCAGAGTTTCTCAATCGTGGAACAGAAGGCCTTTGTTAGACTTATAAACATATTGAAGCCAGGCGACATAACACATTCCAGGAAGGCAGCGGCAGACAGGATTGGTGTAATGTACATAAGTATAAAGGCAAGACCACGATTTCTTCTTGGGTATGTCAGCACAATTTGTTGTACTGCTGATTGTCGGAATTTGTTCCGCCGACGTAGCGTACTGCTCTTATATGTAATTTGTGGCGACTGACTTCATGTGATGAGCATGCGGCTTATTTGATTATGCGTACTTTTAGGGGTTTTCTCGGCGCAACAACCCACTGAATGAAATATAGATGCCGGCGAGGATCTATGGTGTTGACATGCATGCGCCTGACCGGTCATCAGAGGCCCGACGTGCTCAAAGCGGCACTACGCACTTTTCTTTCGGACTACTACATTTTTCAGCAAAGTCTGCACAACGGTCAAAGACAATACGATCAAATACGGGAAGGCATTCAGGTGCTAAATTTCTCTCATAGTGCAACTGTGGAAATTTGGACTGGACTTTATATAACACGTCAGTTTTTCAAGGATATTCGCACAACCCGAGGTCAGCGAATATGACGACGTAGAGACTGTGAACCTGGGCGCGACAAAGCAAACGTGTCTGGAAACGGACGTTTGTCTTTAGGTGAGTGAGTAACGCCTTCCAAAGCTAGGGCGGTCTGCTTACACTCTCAACCTGGTGGCCACAGTCGACGCAGAATTTGCCCTTAAAGATGTACATTACAAAACATCTACAGGGGCATTATTGTAAAATGCAAAGTGTTGTGGAATAAGCAGCTGCACTCCAGCATCGCCTCAAAAGAGTGAAGTGCCACCTCGGACGGTTCCTCCTTGGGCCATCCCCGACACGATGGAATTGCCTCCCCGGAGTATTGGAGCGAATTGACGAACTAGGAAGTGGCATCTTGATGATATTAACCTTTCAAGGGTCGTCGTCAGAGACATGGGATTTCTAAAAGAGTGCACGTCGGTAAGTCAGGATTGATTTGTTGTAGGGCGGAGGAAGCGTCAAGCGTGAAGTGACGGAAATCACATGACGAAAAAACGGTTTATAGGGCGAATTTATGACCCCAAGAGAAAGAGCACTTTGAAGCAGCAAGGGTGGCAAGCGCAGTGGGCAAATTGAATGGCGCTGTGTGCGACCTGGTCCTATTTATGCGCACTCGTGATATATTCGAGATTGCTAGCGTATGGCACGAAACTTCGAGAACATTCTACCTGATACTCGACGCGCGGTCAACGGCAATACGTGATACCAGGCGAGGTAGCTTCGCGTAGAATAAAAATATAAGAGTGGCGTTAAAAAGCAAGAATACAGTGCGCACAAATACAAAGGGAAACAAAAGAGCTGTGGCAATAATAATATTATGCAATGTCATGGCTATTACTGTTTTCTTTATTTGCTTTATTGGGTGTGTTAAATTGTTGGGTAAGTTAATGGTCTTTCGATAATGTTTGAGATTTTTCAAACCAGTGATACAGTCATCTGACTTTGTGTGGATTGAGAAGTATATTTACATGGTCGTTCTCTTCCCCGATACTATGGTCGTTGCAACGTGCTCTACCTAAAAGGTGGAAGCTGCAGTTCTATAGTCGGTGACAGGTTAAGAACGAAGTGGAAGCTCCTCCCACCTCTTTCCACTTTGGGAGAGCGAACGGTGGAGAGGAGGCGACCTCCTCTCCACAGCGTTCGCTCCGCTAAAGTGGAAAAGGGGTGGGAGGAGCTTCCACTTCGTTCTTGACCTGTCATCCGACTATAGAGGCCTCTTCTTGGTGCCTAAATACACAGTGTTGCAAAAAGGTACGTTCAGAACTGGGCTTTCCTTTATCTATAGTATGAATGGTGCCTTCACCTGTACCTTGAAGCGACCGTATCTAAATATTGTGTCTGTTTCTGTACAAGCTCAGAACGGTTGAAATCTAAAAAGAAAGCGAAAAAAATGTGTGCGACGAGTGACCTACAAACCCACTTTTGAAAAACCGGAGACGAGGGACGAAGAAAAAGGGGACAACACACAAAGTGTCCCAAACCCAGCCACTAATATTTATTAGCAGAGTGTTTATATACCGTCTCTCCCACACATCTACCGGAACTGCACACGTCACTGGGACTTTTAGCTAGGGACACCAAGGCCTAACTCGGATCTCAAACAAAAGCACTACACTAAAATTAATAAGGCGGACAGGAAAAAAAAAACGCTACATCGGCTGTCAGTAAATCGCCTATGGCCTTCGCTGCTGTTGAAGTCTACATCTCAAAACAGAAAATAGAAGGATACGAGGGCGCGGCAAGAACAGATAAACAGGTACCGACGTAAAAAAAGGCAGAGGAGACAGAGAGGAAGGCCGTAAAGTTTTGCAGGTTGACGTCCAAACAAAAGGCGGATAGTCGAAATCCTACTTAACGTTATTTTGGCAAGAAATGTCGCTTCACGCGATGTAAAGAATCCTGTTTGCACATCACTTAAAGGCGAACCTACAAATGTTTGTAAAACAAGGGTAAAATTTACGCCACAATTTATTTCAGCCTCTCCTTGTCTTATCTTGACGGTGAAGGAACTACCTTTGCTGCTGATCTTGGGGATAGATAAACCAAGAGCCAGATCTGGGCAAATAAGTATCGTTCGTAATTAAAAACACATAAAGAAATACTTTGCTTATGACGGACGAACTGTAATTAAATTAGATGGTATATGGTATGGTATATGGACATGGTATATACGCGAGTGTGCTAATAAAATTTAGTAGCTGCGTTTCAGACGTTTTGTGTGTTGTCCTCCTTTTTCGTCATCCGTCGTCTCCTGTCTTTCAGAAATATATGACATAAACCCGCTCGCTAGCCTACACACTCTGTCTTTAATGACCTACTAACGTTGTCGTGAGTAAGCCGCGCATAATTTGGTGAATCATCGTGATAGCAATCACCTTGTATGTGTGTCTTGTTCGGCGATCATCAAATTATCTCTGGTTCTCAAAACAATTAACTTCAAGACCCGGACTGCATGATTGCGTTGAAGCTGTCCGGTTCAAGCTGACACACCTGGCAGACAAGGAACTGGAAGCAAAGACTGGAAACTGCTGCAGTACCGGTATGACGCATCACTTTCCACACACGAGCGCGTGAAAATGGAGAACACCTCGGAAGTTCAGGACCCAGACAACGGTTTTTTAACACCAGTTGGTCAGAAGCCCGCCGTCCTGTGGCTGACAAGTTTCAGCATTTGACGCAGAGCGAGACTGTAGAACTCTGTTTTCGAGGGCTTTTCGAGTATAAAATAACTTTTCGCCGGTTTTAACCATGACAAGCGTCGTCGGCACCCGCTGAGAGATTGTTCTGCATGGCCAGAGACCACGCTATTCTTCAACAGAGAATCTCTTACTGACACAAGTTTCGAAGCCCAGCTGGTCATGAGGTAGCAGAGGAGTTCTAGTCGGCTCTCCTTGACTGTGAATAGCTTTTTTATTATATGTTTGCATAAAATGTTTATGTATAGTTTTCCTTTAAAACAAATAAAACAGTATTTTAAATCAATTTATTTATTTGACTCTTTTGCGGTAAATTTTCTTTAATTCAAACTTTTGTGTTGTACGACTTCATATTGTTGTTTAACAACAGTTCATCCGTCATAAGCCAAGTAATCATGAATGTAATTTAATTATAAAACGATTCTAATTTGCCCAGCTCTGGCTGCCGGCTTATCCATCCCCAAGATCAACAGCAAAGCAGTCCCGCCGCCGCCGAGATAGAACTGGGAGAGGGAAATAAAATGGGGGCGATATTTTTTTCCTTGCTGAACAAAGGTTAGCTTTTAAAAAAATCCAAACAGGATTCTTCACATCTCGCGAAGAGACATTTCTTGCCCAAATGAACTTAAGTGTGAGTCCGTCCGTCCGCCATTTGTTTGGACGTCAACCTGGATGACATCACGGCCTTCCTCTCCGTCTCTTTTGCTTATATCTGACGTTGGTGCCCATCTATTTGTTTGCTGCGTCCTCGTATCCTTTCATTTCCTGTTTTGGGATGTAGACTTAATCAGCAGCGGAGGCCATCAGCGATTTACTGACACTCGATATAGCGTTGGAGAGGCGATAAGACCCCCCTGATGAGCATGCATGATCCAGGCTCCGTGAAAAAAGGACATTGGCGAGAGAAAAAAAAATTTCCACGGCGAAGAAGTAAAAAGAAATATATATATTTAAACAAAGAAGGAAGTTGCAATTTGTATATAAAAAAGTGTCGCTCTACGCGTTGTTGAAATGCGCTCAGTTCTTTACGCCACTCAACGGCGGGTGCCGCTCTGTATTTGATCACATATGCATACCGCTTAAATCAAGGTTCAAACATTTTGACCAGGTTGCTGCCATAAAACCGCAGCTTCACAACGCTGCTAAAAGAGCTTTCGGACTGGCAGTGAGTGTGCGGACGAGTTGGTAATAATTTAAAAATCTTCGAAAACCCAAAAAAAAAGAATATCTATGAGAACGTTTCAGTTGAACAAGAGGACAAGAGCATTTGAATGTCTCAATTGAGCTGTACTCCTACTCTTACTTTGTTCGACTTAAAGCGTTTCTAAACAATTCTACCCCGTTTCAGATGCTTTACTTTACGATGAGCAAGTATTTATGCAGTGTGTAACATAACATGAAAACAACTTTTTTGCATTATCAGGAATATAGAAGGAGAACAAATAGTCGGTTAGAGCAGGAATCTCACCCAGTTAATAATAATAATAATATATTTCTATCACACTCGATGGCGGCGACCAAGGGAAAAAGCTGCATACACAGCTTGACGAGCCCTTGGCCGCCTACAGTGCACGGCGACGGAACACAACAGGAAAAACAAAAAACACACAAAAAAACATACCTACACACAGAGGTTGCAACACGGAAAATTTCACCATGGCAGATAAAGCAATATAATCAAATACGAGAACAGTGATTTTAACTAGTTATCATGACCACCCATAATATATAATGAACGGATTTCCCCTATTGACATTTTATTCCAGTCCAAGTTTTTCGATTCGTAAAGATTTAGTAAATTAGGAATATTGTGCCTCAGCATTTGAGTGCCATAATTTGTTCTTGGCGTGACCACCCCCAACATTCAGCGCCACGAGTAGGATAAGTAATAATATTTTTTGAGAGGCGGCCAAGGGTTACTAGAAAGTTTGTGTTCCTAATTAGCTCTATCTTAAGGCTTGTACTGAGCCTGTAAGAATACAAAGTATGGACATTGATAATGCGGAACTTTTTGAATAGGTCGGATGTATGCGTTTGAAATGGGACATCGGCTATGGCTCTTATTGCTTTTTTTGTAACAAATGTATCCTTTCAAGATTCGTTGAAATGGTGGTACCCCAAACTAAATTACAATAGTTTAAGTGCGAGTAGAACAAGGAATTATAAACTAGTAACTTGACATGTATCGGTAAGGTATAACGATGGCGGTTTAACATGCCGACAGTTCTAGACAGCTTTGTAATAAGGTAGTTAACGTGTTCATCCCACGACATATTATCCGAAAAAATGACGCCTAAAATTTTGAAGGAATTTACTATCTCAATCTTGGTTGAGTCTAAACTAAGATCTCTCGTAGTGTTGATTATTTTATTTTTAGGGCGAAAGAGCACTGCTTTTGATTTTTCTGTGTTTATTTGAAGTGAATTATATGTACTCCACAAATTCAACCCGGAGAGCATTCGGTTCGCCTTATCAAATAATAAGTCGGTATTTTCTGCAGAGAAAAATATACTTGTATCGTCAGCATAATTTACAAATTTCGCTTCTGAATCTACATTGATTATGTCATTTATGTATATATTAAAGAGAAAGGGACCCAGTATACTACCTTGCGGTACACCAGAGTAAATAGGTTTGGTAGCAGAGGAGATTCCATTGATAGAGACGTATTGCAATCGATGCTCCAGATATGACTTTATTAGCTGCAAGGCATGCCCTCGGAAACCGTAAGTGTCTAATTTTGCTAGAAGTATTTTATGATTAAGGCAGTCAAACGCCTTTGAGAAGTCGACAAACACACCGAGAACCAGTTTTCTTTCTTCGAAGTTTTGGAGAATAAATTCTTTTATAGATAATAAGGCAGCCTCGGTAGACCTGTTTTTCATAAATCCAAACTGTGAGGTATTTATTAAGTTATATTTGTTTGAAAACGTCATTATTCGAGTATAAAGTATTTTTTCGAGAGCTTTAGAGAAAACTGGGAGTATAGAAACAGGCCGATAATTCCCCATTTCGTTTACGCTTCCTTTTTTATGCAATACTACACACCTTAGCTATCTGCATTTTCTTCGGAAATACGCTCGTGGATAAAGAGAGGTGAAAAACATGAGATAACGCCGGCGCTATCAAGTGAACAACGTACTTGACGGGTCTTATCTGAATGCCATCCGCGTCACAGCTTGCACTATTGTTTAGTTGTAAAATTATGGAAATTACTTCTGGTTCGACCACCGGCTCTAAAAATATGGAGTCATTGTTTCTTTTGTCGCTAAAAGCAGAAGAATGTAGAGTCTCATCATTACTTGCAATATTGATAAAATGCTCGTTAAAGGCATTTGCTAAGGAACATCCGTTAAGTTCAGTACCGTTGAAAACAATCTTGTCGATAGAGTTTGAGGGTCGTTTACGATTGAGAAGAGAATTTAACTCTTTCCACATGGCGTCCGTACGTCCTTGTGCTGCTTTAAACACATCGAAATAATAACGCTCTCTGGCGCGCCTTAATTCTTTGGTTAAATTATTGCGGTACTTCTTAAATTGCTTCAAATCATTCTGGTCTCTAGATTTAGCGAACCGACCATACAGAACATTTTTTGTACGAATCTTACCCAGCAAGTCTCGTGTTATCCAAGGCTTCCTTATCTGTTTTGATATTCTTATGGACTTAAAAGGAAAATACGTGTTATATAGTTCATGAAATAACTCCATAAATACATTGTAAGCCCCGTCGGCAGTATTTTCTTGTAATACCCTATCCCAGTTTGCGTTTGAAACGGCGACTCGAAAACGGTCAAGTTCATCGGGAGTTATTTTTTTAATCATTGTTCGTTGTGATTTACCAGCTTTCCTTGGAACACTTTTTAGAGCGATAAATACTGGGAGGTGGTCACTCAAGGCACATCCAATGACACCAGCTTTTATACAGTCGGTCGAGTAATTCGAAATAAACAAATCTATGAGTGTTTGAGATTGGCATGTAACACGTGTAGGCCTAGTGATAGCGTTTGTACAACCATTTGTGTTGATTAACAAGTCTAGCGTTCTTTTCGTATTTGTATCTACTAACATATCAATGTTAAAATCTCCGCCACAAACAACTGAGCACTTCTCCTTATTAACAAACGACAAAAATAATTAAAAAAACTTAAAAAAACACTTCAAGGTCACCCTTAGGTGGTCGGTACATGACAGCATAAATATTTTGATTGCTACGTAGACATAGCGCTTCGTAATCAGGAGTGATACAACTAAAATCGCTAACAAGTTCACACGCAGGGTCTTTTGTCAGGATAGACAAGCCACCACCTCGTTTAGTTGTACGATTAATGTAAAAGGATCGATACAGAGGCAATCTTAAGACATCCTCTTCATCCGTATACCAAGTCTCAGATAGCATTATAACCTCGAATGAAAAATCAAATTGACTAAAAAGCAACTCAAGATCAACAGCTTTATTTTTGGCTGACTGTACATTTAGATGAAAGCATGTCATACTTGAGATATAATCTTTACCAAGGTGACCTTTCAGGTTTTGCGGGAGTACAAAAGCGTCATTAGCCATTGCGAAAAAAAAGAAAAAAAAAACGAACAGCCACAGAAGATGTAATCTTATTTGATTTTGACAAGGTCATCGTCATGCTCGATTCGAATGCTTGGGTCGCCTTCTTTCTTTCTTACGTATGAGACTCCCTCCTTGTGCCAAGCGAACTTGTAACCAAGATTCTTGGCCTTCGTCCTGGCATCATAGAACAACTTCCTGTTTGATATGGTCATGTTCTCTTGCAAGTAAATGTTTTCTGCTCCTGCACCACTTCTCAGCTTCTGCTTGTTTTCAAGCCACACGTTACGTTCGTTTCGGTTGATAAAGCGGACAATTACCACGGGCGTCTTGTTTGATTTGGTAGGAAGACGGTGGACCGCCTCTACACTATCTCTAGTCAGTTTTGGCACTTCTATTCGATCAGCGATTTCATTGAGCTTGTCCAGCAGGTTTTCATTCAAGGTTTTAACGAGTCCGTGCACCTCAAGATTATTTGCTCGCCCGTATTGCTCCAGCTTATTAAGCTCTCTCTTAAGCTGGGCAGTTTCGTCATTTTTTTGCTCGTTTTCCAGTTCATTTACCCTCTTCTTTAGAATCTTATGATTTCACTGTCGTGTTCTTTCATTTTTTTAACACTTCGTCGTATTGGTCAGACATGTTTTGAACTGACTTTTCAATCTGCATCACCGTGTCTTTCATGGTTACCAGCTCATCAACCTGGACTTTCAGTGGTGCAAGCACCGTCAACATGCTCATTATATGAGCCAGTTGGCTTTGCACGTCCTGTGGTTCTTTACCCTGCTTATCTTCTTTAGACAGCTTATCGCCCGCGTTGCTCCGAATTTTCAGCTTTGCCCCCCGACATGTTTGGCACTTCCATGTTTCTACAAAACCTGGCTTTTTCCCCCGAAGAGCGATCTCAGTCACACCGGCACAGGTTCCGAGGTGGTAACCAAAATGGCAT
>JAZHYW010052960.1:0-35790 GCA_037355805.1 Ixodes ricinus | reverse complement strand
CAAATACCACTGTTTACCAATACTGGAAACTGGAGCCCAATTATATTGGGTTGTCGGCAGACACAGAAGTGCTGTCATCTCTCGGTGTGGGATGGTAGACAATGAGCTCAGAAATAAAAGGATAACAGTCATTCACTACACTATTTTTTTCTTCACACTATCAGGAATTGTGAATATATGGCAAATCTGCGTGCCGATTTCAATTGAGCAAGAGCTGATACACGGTATTTCTAATAATGGGTGCGCTTCATATTAGCAGTATTTCGATTATATGGACCTATTTATTACACCTGATACCAATGACCTACTGGCAAATCGTCACTTTCCAGTAAGTTGACTGTTTATCGACCACTCTAAAAGCAATGGCTGTTACTAGCTGTAGTGACTGGCTCTTTACAGTTGGAAAAAAAGCACAGCAATCCATATATAAAATTACTCCATGGGTCATTATTTTAAATTATATGAAATTCGCTTCCAATGAGGATGGAAATGCTACACGACGTAGTATTTACAGCCAGTAAATGCTACACTGGCTGTTTAACTGTATTTATAGGGAAGTAGAAATGCTGTCCGGTTCAGTATTACCTGTCGTTTTGGGGGCCTGGTTGGCCTCTAATGACTGCAATGACTATTGGATTCTACTTCTGTGTTATTTGGACGGGTATAAACCAGATTGCCTTCCAGGGGCTATTAATGGCTCGGGGCCAATATCCCAAGCTATTTCGGGGCCTATAGCCAAGCAGCTGTTTATTATGTAGTTCTATTTGAAATAGACTTTAATGACCATTAGTGACTATTTCATGATATTTGTGAGGTTATGTCTCAGATTAGATTTGTATGACTATTATTCGCTATGTGATTTTATCTCCTGATTATATGGTGGATTTTGGTTCCCAATGACTTTTTATGACTATCAATGACTATTTGTAACTATTTTGAGTTATTTCATTGCGCGCGGACTTAGTTGGCTTTCAATGGGTAATTTTCACTTATTGATCAAAATTTGATTTGGCAGATATATAATTCAAATGACTTCTAGTAACTGTTAGTGACTATTGGTCACTATTTTGAGTTATTTGTTGTTGTAAAACTAAGTTGGCTTCCAATGGCTAATACTGGCTATTTGATATTTCTGAATTATATGGCAGGGTTGGGGTCCAAATAACTTTTAGTGAATATGCATGACTTTTAGTTACTATTTAGAACAATTTGATGGTGTGAGGACTCAGTTGGATTCCAATGGCTACTCAACGAGCTTGAGTAAACTTAGAGGCGGTAAAACAGCGACCAAAAACGGCACCCCCCCCCAACCCGGTTACTGCCATCTTGACAGTTTGCCACATTAGTGATCACGTGACTTTAAGATGGCTGCGCTCATAGGTGCGCCAGATCAGATTGGCTAGATTGCGGTAAGCAGGGCCGCAGTCCAAAATTTACTTGTTCTGATTCTAGGGTAAATGTTCTGAACCTTGGCGTTCGAAAACCTACCCGCGTCCAGTTGCACTATCGGTCTTGTCACGGGACATGACCCACCGGAATAACTCGGATCCATTCAAATAGGATTGGAACGCAGCCCCAGAGCCCCCAGAGGGCCCCTCTGCTTACCGTGATCTGGCGAATCTGATCTGGCCCACCTCCAGGCGCAGCCATCTTAACGTCACGTGATCACTAATGTGGCAAACGGGCAAGATGGCGGCAGCCGGGAGGTGCCATTTCCGCTGCAGGCCTGGGGTTGCGGTTTACCGCTCTAAGTTATACCCAAGCTCGTTATGGCTACAATTGTCATATTTATTAATTATATTGCAGATTCAGGCTTCAAACGTCTTCTAGTGATGATCAATGACTATTAGTCAGTATTTCACATTATTTGATTATGTATGGACTAGTTGGCTTCCAATGGCTATTATTGGCTGTATGATAATATTTTTTATTAAAAGGCATGTTTGCGGGTCAAATGACTTCTGGTGACTATTCATGACAATTAGTCATTTTTCGTGTGTGTGGACTGAGTTGGCTTCGAATGGCTATTATTGGCTATTTGATCATATTTCTGAATCATATGGCAGATTCAGGATCCAAATGACTTCTTGTGGCTATCACACTATTTCCAACTTATTTGCTTGTGTGGAGGCTGAGTTGGCTTCATATTGCTGTTATTGACTATATGATCATGTTTATAACTTATATGGCAGATTTTGGGTCCAAATGACTTCCGTGACTATCAATCGCTATCAGTCACTATTTCGACTTATTTGCTGTGTGCAGGCTGAGTTGGCTTTCAATGGCTACCTTGGCTATACATTCAGATTTATAATTATATGGCAGATTCGGGGTCCAAATGGTTTTTGATGACTGTCCATGATATTCAGTCCCTATTTCGAGTTGTTTGATTGTGTGAAGACTGAGTTGGCTTTATATGGCTATTATTGGCTATATGATCATATTTGTAAATTATATGGCAGATTTGGAGTTCAAATGACTTCTACTGACTATTAATGACTATTGGTCACAATTTAAGTTATTTGATTGTGTGCAGGCTGAGTTAGCTTCCAATGGCTGCTATTGACTATATAATCATATATTTTATTTATATGACAGATTCGTGGTTCAAATGACTTTTAATGACTATCAATGGCTTTTAGTCAATATTTCGACTTGCCTGATTGTGGGAAGACTGATTTGGCTTCATTTGCTATTATTGGCTATATTATCATGTTTATAAATTATATGGCAAATCTGGGGTCCAAATCACTTCTAGTGACTATCAATGACAATCAGTCACTATTTCGACTTATTTTGATTTTATGCAGGCTGAGTTGACTTCGAATGGCTATTATAGGCTATAGGCATCTGTTATTGACCTGGTTGGCTCGAATTGCCAAAAAATGGCTATTAGTGCTTATAGGTCGCAATATTCTGCTATTTGATACCTATCTATCAATTTCCTGTCGGGTGACGGCTTGCACTGTTCATATTGAAATCGTTTCTGGTTCTGTGGGGCGAGAAAGAGTATTTGGTGGGAGCATTTCTTCTAGCTCACGACGAACGATTTTTGCGATGTCTGAGTTCGATGTGTCCTCACACGTGGAAGTGGCTGTCGTATTAGGAAGCCGAGTGAAATCGCTATTTATGCGGCGCTTCTTGGCCTCTTCAAACCTCCGGCATTCCTTGCCCAGGGCGTCTATGGTGGAGCAGTCCTTGAAAACAAGAAGCTGAAACGCGTCGTCCGCGATGCCTTTGAGAATGTGGAATATTCGTTCAGAGTCGGCCATGGCAGCGTCAGCTTTATGGCAGAGTGACAAGATGTCTTGGTCGTAGACCATGTATGACTCAGTTGATGTTTGGACGCGGGACGCAAGTTTTCGTTTTGCGGATAATTTTCGGCCAGCGGGATCGCCGAAAAGGTGTCAAAGTTGGTCCTGTCACATGTCCCATGAAGCGATGGTTTCTTCGTGGGTGAGAAACCAAGTCCATGCCGTGTCCTTGAGCTAAAAAATTATGTTGGCCAACATGATGGTGGGATCCCATCTGTTGTGGGTGCTAATCCGTTCATAAAGATGAATCCACTCCTCGACATCTCGGTCGCCAGTGCCGGTGAAGTTTCCAGGATCTCGTGGTTGTGAGACGATGAGTGGTTGTGCGGGTACCGTTGGCATACCTTCGGGTGGTGTACCGGTATCGGGCATTTCGCCCTGTAAGGAAAGACGGCGGCGGGTTCGGGTGTCCAGGATGGGTGGGGCGTAAAGGTAGGGGCAAGTATTCACCTCCACCAAAAGTGTTACGATGATTATGGTATACTATATTTTACAATGAACGAGAGGTTGAAAGATGGCGGTTCGGCGAAGCCCCGAAGCGCTGCTGCTTCTTCTCCTCTCTCGACCAGCCGAGCTCAAACTTCCTTCTCCTCTTTGTATCACTATGAATTAAAATGCCTTCAAGTGGCTATTGTTGGCAATAGCATATCATCTTAACTATATCACCTTAAATCACTTCAGAATGAACATTTGTGACAATTAGTGGCATAGTATTCATGATGTTTTGAATTTGAATGAATTCAAGTGTCTACTATTATTGGCTATGGCAGTTTCAGGCCAAATCACCTTGAAATGGCTATACATGTCTATCAGCGACTATTATTGGCAATTTATGCAATTGGAGTGTGTAAAGATTTGAATGACTTCAACTGGATAATATTGACTATAGGCATATATTCTTGACTTGGTTGGCTTGGATTGGCTAATATTGGCTATAATCATCTGTTCGTGACCTGGGTGGCTTGAATTGGCAACAAACGGCTTAAAGTGACAACTATTAATAATTACAGCTATTTATTGGTCTACAAACCGAAATGGATTCATGTGGCTAGTTTTGGCTATTACCATCTATTTTTTTACTAGATTGGCTTCAAATGGCAATAAATGCCTTCGTGAATAAAGTTAAGAATTCATACTATTTCAGCGATTATGATTGAAAATGACTTCAAATGAATATTTTTGACTATTAGCATATATTTTAATTAGATTGGCTTGAAATAGCTATAAACGGCTAGCAGCAACTATTAATACAATTTATGCAATTAGGGTTAGTAAATATTTGAATGACTTGAACTGAATATTATTATCTATAGGCATCTATTCTTGACTTGGTTGGCTTGGGTTGGCTATTATTGGCTATAATTATCTGTTCCTGACCTGGGCGGTTTGAATTGGCTACAAATGGCTTAAAGTGACAAGTATTTATAATAAGCCGCTATTTCTTTGTCTACAAACTGAAATGGCTTCATATGGCTAGTTTTGGCTATTACCATCTATTTTTACCAGACTGGCTTCAAATGGCTATGAATGGCTATTCGTGAATATTGTTGACAATTCTATGCTATTTCGGTGATTATGATTGAAAATGAGTTCAAATGGCTATTATTTAAATCTAAATGCTCTTAGCCAGTAATAGCCACTTGTAGCCAGTTTCATCCAAAAACACTTAAATAGCACAGAATTGACAATTATACTCGCTAATAGCCATTGCAAGCAATTTGAGGCGAATCTGGCCAGAAATAGAAGCTAATAGCCAAGAATAGCCACTAAAAGCCATTCCAGTTAGTAAACAGAAAACCTGCTTATAAATATCAACAGCAGTCATTACTAGCGATTTGTAGCAATTTTAAGCCAATCTAAATGCTTATAGCCAGTAATAGCCACTTGTAGCCAGTTTCATCCAAAAACACTAAAATAGCACATGGTTGTCAATTATACTCGCTAGTAGCCATGACTAGCCATTTGAAGCCAATCTTCTCAGAAATAGATGCCAATAGCCAACAATAGCCACAAAGAGCCATTCCAGTTAGTAACTAAAAATCGCTCATAAGTATGAGCACTATTCACTAATGGCCATTTGTAGCCATTTCAAGCCAATCTAAAAAGAATAAATGCTTATAGCCAATAATAGCCACTTGTAGCCTGTTTTATCTATAAACAGTGAAGTTGTACAGAACTTGTTTACACACACTAATAGCCATTGCTAGCTATTTGAAGCCAATCTGCACAGAAATAGACAATAACAGCCAACAATAGCCACTTAAAGCCATTCCAGTTGGTAAACACAAAAATCACTGATTACTATCAATACTAGTCACTCATAGCCGTTAGTAGCCATATCAAGCCATTGTAAAAAAAGGCTTATAGCCAGTAATAGCCATTTGTGTCCATTTTGATCCATAAACACTAAAATAGTACATAATTGTCAATTATACTCACTAATAGCCATTGCTAGAGATTTGAAGCCAATCTGGGCAGAGATAGATGATAATAGCCAAGAATAGCCACTCAAAGTCACTCCAGTTGGTAAACACAAAAATCGCTCCTACCTAGCAACACTAGTCACTAATAGCCATTTGTAGCCAAATCAAGCCATTACAATAAAAATAAATAGTTATAGCCAGTAATAGCCACTTGTGGCGATTTTCATTCATACACAATGAAATAGCACATAATTGACAATTATACTCAGTAATAGCAATTGCTAGCCATTTGAAGCCAATCTGGTCAGAAATAGATGACAATAGCCAACGTTAGCCATTTAAAGCCATTCCAGTTGGTAAACACAAAAATTGCTCATAACTATCAACATTACTCACTAATAGCCATTTGTAGCCGAATCAAGCCAATGCAATAAAATAAATGCTTATAGCCGAGTTATAGCCACTTCTGGCCATTTTCATCAATAAACACTGAAATAGCACATAATTGTCAATTAGACTCACGAATAGCCATTGCTAGCCATTTAAAGCCAATCTAGTCAGAAATAGATGGTAATAGCCAACAGTAGCCACTTAGTCATTCCAGTTAGTAAACACTAAAACGCCAATAAATATCAACACTACTCACTGATAGCCATGTGTGGCCAGTTCAACCAAATTTATCTAAAATTTGATGCCTGAACCAATAATAGCCGCTTGAAGCCCTGCTCATTTTTAAGCACCGAGATAGCACATTTTTTAATGATCTTATCAATATTCATCAGCTGCTATTTCAATTCAATCTGGTCAAAAAAAATGCAAATAACCAACATTAGCTACTTGAAGACATTTCATTTCGTAAATATAAAAATAACTCAAGCAATAGAAATCTACTAATAGCGGTTTTTAGCCATTTCAGCCAATGATATTCGAAAATTGGTGCTTATAGCCTATAATAGCCACTTCATCGCCATTCTCATTCATAAACACTCAGACAGCAGATAATTGCTACTATGCTGACTAACAGCCATTAGTAGCTATTCAGCTAATCTGGTCAGAAATCACTGATCTCTATGTCTATTTGCTGGATTGCGTTTGACCAGCTCCGCCTATGGACCGGAATGCGGTCACTGGCGGCCATCTTTAGGTAGAGTTATATCATCTCTAGCCATCATAGTAAAATGGCGGACAGAGCAATGGCGGCAGGCTGCCATGAAATAGCCGTGGATCTAGTACACTGTACCGTGGGAGATATTTCGTGCTTGATTGAAGTTGTTCGACGACGCAGATTCTTGAAACCCGGCGTGAACGGTAGCCTCATCTTTGAGGTCCCGGCGAAAGTTCTACGAAAGCGCAGCACGGGGGAAAGCAGCGCAGCTCGCATCGAAAGCAGACTACGTACCGGCGTCTGCTTTCGATGCTTCTTTCGATGCGACTTTTGATGCGTGCTGTGCTACTTTTCCCCGGTGCTGTGCGATTTCGTGAAACTTTTACCGGGTCCTCAAAGACCGGGCTGCCGTTCACGCCGGGTTTCAAAAACATGTTTCGTCAAACAATTTCAATCAATCACGGAATATCACCCACGCTATTTTGATGGCAGCCTGCCACCACAACTGCCAAAACGCCATCTGACATGGATGGATGATGGCGGCTGCCAAGTGGCTGCAGCAGCTGTATCTTGGCTAGAGGTGATATAACTCTACCTAAAGATGGCCGCCAGTGACCGCATTCGCGGAGCGGGCAAACGCGATCCAGCAATTGTCATTGAGATCAGTGTCAGAAATATATTCTAATAGCCAACAATAGCCACCTGAAGTCAGTCTAGTTTATAAACAGAAATACCTCAGTTTTCATTACTCATTAATATTTGTAGCCATATCTGGCAAATATATAGAAGTGGAGGCGGATAGCCAACATAAGCCAGTTGAAGCCATATGCATTCACTAACGCCAAAATAGATAATTGTCAGTTATCTCATCAATAGCCATTCGCAGCCATTTAAAGTCAATCTGGTCAAAGATGATGCTAATAGCCAACAAAAGCTACTTGAAGCCGTTCATACATGTTAGCAAACAAAACATTACATAATTATCATTATTAATCACTTCTAGTTACTTAGAGTAATTTCAAGTCGATCTCATAATAAATTGATGCCTATTGCCAATTATGGTGCACTTGGAACCAAGAAGATCTAATAAGACATGTTTAGTAGGAATAAAACAAATAAATCAACAAGCTCAGAAAAGGTCAATAAATATTTAGATTGTACAAAATCGCTATAGAAATCTTGTCTCGCGTTTTGACATCAAAATACCAAGAGGTCCAGTATCACGAGCTTATGCTCCATATGCAAGGTATATGTACAGATGGTAGCGAAGCTTCCATAGAAGCCCACGTGTCGAAAAAATGGCGGCTCATGGGGCTTCGCTAGCGCCATCTATGTGTCGTGATAGCATTTCCGGCGGAACAAAAAATAAACAGGAAGTGACGTCACTTCCGAAAAAAAAGAAAGGTGACGTCACTTTGGTGTGCTTTTCGGCGCGAAAATTAAATATAACAAGAAACCGGGACTGCAGGCAAAAAGGACGATTTTTTGGTGTGACTAAAAAGCTTTGTTTGAGACTTTTTAGAAACTGGGGCTGCAGGAAAAAAGGACGATCGTCGTTTTTGCCTGCAGTCACGGTTTCTAAAAAAGTCTCAAACAAAGCGTTTTAGTCACACTAAAAAGTCTCAAAGCTGTGCCAAGCTATGTTTGAAACGTTTTTAGTGTGTCGTCCTTCTTGCCTGCAGTCTCGGGTTTTTGGGGTTTTTTGTTTTGTTTTTTCGTTATGTCGAATCTACACCATCTCGTTTGGACCCTTAATTCTGCGCGGAAATCATTTTGTTTTACGCGGCCGCCTTTTTTAGGCAGTTTGCTTCAAGAATATTTTTTTTTCGTCCCACAGAACTACCTTGAAAGAACCGCGTTTTGCTTTTTGCTTCAGCTTTTTCAGAAATATGGGAACGGCATAAAGGTGGCTGACCTCACAAAAAAGTGAATAACAATACCGTTGCTCGAGTGTGTTAGCGGTAAAGTCACACGACAGTAATTCTAATGCAAGTCCAATGTTGCACTAACATTTTATTTACATACAATTGCTTACAACCACTCAACCAGAACACTCATCAGAAGCATACAATCAGTATCTAGTTTCAAGGTAGAAGAAAACTAGTAGATCAATACATAAATCACATTATGACAGGATAACACATTGCACACTGTACAATTGGCTGCCTGTTGTGTGGGCATCGTCAATTTATAGACAGCCATCAATATCCCATATTTTAAACTTGTCGAGGAAAGGTGTGTTCAACACTTTAGAAGACGCAGAAAAATATGTCAGCTGTTTTTGCCGTTCTTGGGCAAGGTACCATCACCCAGAAAACTTTTTAACTTGCGTACGATGGTGCTGCGTACTCTGGAGTCTTCCGTGCAACGGATGAATTATTTTGGAGCCCTCCAGTACGCTGCACGGCATAGGCCAGTGTTTTCTTGGACCTTTAAAACCAGAGGTTTGAATCAGTGACAAAATCACATGAGCAGTCTGTAACCCAAAACACTGTAAGCACCTTAATTTTCGGGATAACTTTTTTTTCAAGAATTTCGCAATTTGATATAAATCGCAAATGAACCCAATTAGGATGTGCGAATATTGAAGATTTTTGAATACGAATCGAATACGAATAAGACAAAAACGGGCTTCGCAATATCGACATCGAAAATCGAATATGTGTCCTCAGTAATACAAAACATGCAAAACATGATGTAACAGCTAGTTCTGTTGCCTTTTTCAATAAATCACA
Source organism: Ixodes ricinus (assembly GCA_037355805.1). Lineage (NCBI taxonomy): Eukaryota > Metazoa > Arthropoda > Arachnida > Ixodida > Ixodidae > Ixodes > Ixodes ricinus. Next base: position 26,213 of record JAZHYW010052960.1, on the reverse strand, counting down.
TGCAACCACATTTTGCTGGGTTGCAGAAGGCCAAAAATACTTCTAGTAATGGACTCACTACAAATTATCGTGTAGGAAAATTAAGTGGTCAACGTGTTCAGAAAGCAAGCGGCTCCCCACGCGCCGTCACAACCATTTCCTCTTCTTTGACATGTGCCTCTTCTTTAATGTGCCTCTCATTAACAAACCTCTTCTTTAATGTGCCTCTCATTAAAGACTATGCTGCTGGCCCGATCGGCTCGTGAAAATGAAGTTGCTCGCCTCCTTACCCGCTCGAAAATGTCAGGGTAAAATCCAACTCTCAATGGAACACACTGAAGCAACAGCTGCAGTGATCGGACAAGTGACAACCTAAGCAGTCGCCTGCAATACTTACAGCCTTTTGGGCCATGAAAAAGAGGCCCAAAGCCAAAGCCTTGTTCTGACTGCACCATCTTCGACGAAACCCGCTTACATCCCTCATCCTAAGCTGGGCCTCAACGAGTGCAGCGACGGCTGGAGACACATGAACGCGGATACTCTCAACTACTTCAGCAACAGTCCTCATCTGACGCTGCCGTTGCAGCCTTCTTTGCAGCCTCTTGTTTCGTTGTTGGATCTGTCGTACCTTGGCTCTCAGTGTGTCCATCTTTCTCTTGTGAATGCGGTGGCCCTTGCTTGATGCTGCAAGGTGACAAATATCCCAGATCAGTAAACTCCAAGAATGTTTATAAGTATGTAAATGGTAGCCAAAAAGAACTTGCATTCCTTGTCAAGTTGTACAAGGTTTTTAAAACCAAGAACAGCAAAACTTTTGATAACATACTAACATATTGATTAGAGCGTCGATGATCATGACCTCATACTCCTGTAGGCCAAACCAGTACAGGTAAATTCGATTATCCTGGGCGATTTCGTAATAAGCGCAAACAACGCTGCAAAGGAAGAGCAAATTGCAAGCTAAACATTTCTAGTAAAATCACGCCACGCCTCCAGGCAGTGCAGTAGTAGGCCGAGTGTAGCTTTGTTATTTGTCATTGTGCACATCCAGCCAACCCTGATAGATTTATGAAAACTAACAACAGATAGGAAAATACTTTACAAGGGGGGCATGGCATAACATAACACAACACAGCAGGCATCTCACTGACACTAGCAGATTCTCACCTTCGAGTGTCGATAGGAAACCGATGCAGCGAGACGCCAGCCGCGCGGTCGTCTCTTCGGCATTCTTCTACGGAGCAACGTCTCGTTGCATAACGTGCGGAGCTCATTGTCACAAAGGACGTTGAGCCAGTTGAGCCCGTCGGACGTAGCAGCGTCCAACAGCACGAAAGCGACTGATCCTATATCACTCTGACGTTGCGCTCCCGCGCACGTAACTGGGGTAATCACGCTGAGTGAACAAAACTTTTCAAACTGTGTAAGGTACCGGTAGAACAATTCAAAAATCACGTCGAGTCCTGAAAAACAACAAGGAGACGGACGTCCAAAGCCGGCTCCTTCGCGCAGCACGAGGTCTCTGCAAATTATCGCTATTACAAGCCAGCCTTGTTGCTTGTGGAGTTCAGAGGGCGCTAAGAACAAGTTAGTATTAGGGTGCCTCGATAAACGCCGAGGCACCCTAGTTAGTATATTATTAATAAATAAGTTATTTCTGCTTTTTTCGAGCGCAATAAACCTTATTTCAGATAACTGACAGTAATATACAAAATTTAAAAACACAACTTACTAAAATTTAATTTAATATAATTTTATTTGCATATAGTTTGCCATAACGTCTCCTAGTCGCGCTTCAAACGCATCGTAACCACGTGACCCTCTAGGTCGATGTCGCTGGCAATTGGTTTTGTACCGTGTTTTGGCCCAAGTTTCGCTACCATCTGTACATATACCTTGCCATATGCTCCATAAACAAAATGAAAAATTTCATAGACTATGAATTCTTCTGGGGAGTCACACCCACTTGATTCATTTCCAGACTATCAATTTCTCTAGTGAGTCACACCCACTTGATTCATTTCCGGGAAAAGTGGCGAGTTGTCCACTTCATACCGCCAGGATCGCCTTCTACTTCCGTCTCCCATTTTACACCGGAGTTACCTGTATTAGTCTCCACGGTATTTGGTTATACATTCAATTAACGGCTACTCAACAGCCAGCACTGCACAATATTAAGTGCAGCTTCATGTTTCGTCATTAAACATAGGAACGAACAGATTTATTTCTAGCGCGTTTCAAATTCAGCATTTTCCCGAAGTTTGCCAGCATTAAACATGATATCGATGTAACACGTGCGCGCACGGTAGACTCCTGCAGCCTTACTGTCAGTAATAACTAAAATGTTCAATCCCGGAAAAAAGCTCATCGCCAAACCGACTTTTTTTTTCAGTCATATTGAAATGTGACTCAAACTCTTTTTTTTCTGGGCGACAAAAACGGCAAGTAGAATTGTATTGAGAGTGAAATTAGTGACCAATTTCAAAACGAGCGCTGAATGAGCGGCTGCAATGGCGAATGCGCGTTAATGACACCCCACAGGTCTGCATACTCAGTCAATTAAGCTGACACCAAGTGTTCGAAATGCGACTCCTTTTGGTGTCAAAATTTCAGCTCCGTGAAAACAAGTGTTTGAAGACACCAGATCAATCATACCCAAGGCGCGCACATGCGCTCTTGTGACGCGCTCTAATTACATGCGCTCTCATGTCGCGGCGCTCTCATGTCGTGCGCTATGGTGTCGTGGAGCTCTCCTGTCGCACGTTCCCCCGTCGGCTCTCTAGTGTCTTGCGCTCTCGTGTTAGACAAACCCCTACAGACCCCCTAGATCTTAGAGTGTACCCCGAGGTTCCATTTGCTTTGCATCGACACGCACTTACGCCCTTCCGCCGCTCTCGTCGGGACAGCTTCTTCGCCCCATCTCGTCGGGAAAGCTAAGTGCGTCAACGTCTGTGGAGGTGGCGCTGCCTCAGACAACCGAAGTAAAGAGCTTCCAAGACCGTCGTAGGGCTTCCGATTTCCGGACACCAAGCATGGCAACGACGCTCCTGCAATGGTGCCGAACAACCTAATCGTTTTTATCGATGGCCACGAAGTATCCGCCCTTGTGGACACCGGTACAGACTACAAAGACTTGAGGCTCTCTCTCTGCCTGAGAAAAAGTTGCGACGCCCCTGGTTGGGCGACAAATTCGAACCTCCGAAGGACTGCTTATTAGGCCCGCCGGAAGGTGCACAGCCGGAGTCGAGATTTACGCAGGTGAGACATGTCCTGTGAAATTCGTCGTTCCTACAAGACTGAACCAGAGACTTCACTTTCGGCATGTACTTTATTTGTGAATACGGCTCCGTCATCGACCTGGAGAGAATAAATTGACGTTACGAAAACCTCTCCCACCACCGGAAGAACCCAAACTGACGTCATCTGCTGTCCGAGTCCTCGCAAACCACCTGAACGTACTTCCGCGGTCAAGCGTTTGTGTACCCATTGGGGCCAACTAAGCTCCCTGAGCCGAAGCTTTGCTCGAGAGATGCGTCCAAGTTGCTTCTAAAAAGAGAAATCGGTGTCGTAAGAGAAGTAGCAGAAATTTAAGACTGGTGTGCCATAGTCCTGTTTACAAATTTCCAAAAAGAGCCGCCTCACCTTACGGAAGATTGTGATCGGCTTGCCTTGCTGGATATCCGACCCGCAGTGAATAACACGGAGCCAGCGGTTTTAAGAACAAGAAACTATATTTAATTGTACACGAAACAAGAAACTATATTTAATTGTATTGATGTAGATTGTACATCAATACACTAACATCTATACCGGCAGCACGTGAATCCGGGCGGCGACGGCCTGCGCGCCGTCTCCGATCTGTCTTATCAAGGGGGCACGCGCGACGTGCGCGTGGCCGGCTTTGACTCCGCCCCCATGCGGGAAGTCCGCCGTCTGTGTACAGTAGCCTGTCAATCCGGACTGGGGAAACCGCCGGGGTGCCCCACAGTTCCTCCTCCTCTTCTCAAATTTCTATCCGGCATGTCGATGACGGCATCGTCGCTGCGGACGTCATGGGGTGGATAGGCGCTGCTGTCGGATTCGCGTAGCAGGTCCGGTCGGCGCCGCTGGACGAGCGCGAAGGCCCGTTCGAGGCTACGCTCGCCGAGTCCTGATGCGCGCGCAACTTATCTTCGTTTTGGCGGAGCATGCCGTTATCCTCAACGAATCCTAAGGAGGTTAATCTTGGGCACGCCCAACTGAAATTTCCAGGGTGAATCGTAAGGCCAGCGTTGCGCATTTGCTCAAGTACGACGCGAAGGTGTTCGTCATGCTCCTCAATTGTTTTCGAAAAAAAACAACAACGTCATCTATGAATACTATCATAAAATTCATGCTTCGAGTTCCCGAGTGCAACATCCGAGAGGCTTCGAAAACTGGCAGGAGAGTTAGACAAGCCAGACGGCAGTTGGGGGAATTCAAACAACACTCTGTGGCAGATTAAAGCAGTTTAATGGAAAATCTAATGAGTGAATCTCGATCTGAAGAAACCCCCGACTGCGATCCTACGTGTCAAACACGGTTACGTTATTGAGCGCGTACATCACAGAAAAAATGCTTGGGAACGAGTAGCTGTCTGTACAGAGACATCGCTAAGCAGCCTGTAATACGCACAAAGTCTGCCTGTTTCGTCTTTTTTCGGAGCGACAACAACGGGGAACGCCCGAGGGCTCTTTGACTCACGTACTGAACAGGTGTCGAACATTTCCTCGAGCGCCGCATCCAGGAGTGCCGTCTTGTGTGGACGCTGATCTGTCGAGGGTTCCACCCTCGGCGGTGCGTCGCAGGATGTTGGGGCATTTCCAGGTGCTTCTGTAAACATCGGTGCGAAAGACTGCAGGACGGCTTGCAGCATCTGCTCCTGCTGGCTACATGCGGGCACTTTCGCAACGCTTCGGGAACGCCAGCAGGCAAGACGGTCGGCACCATGGTGAAGTGCGCTGCAGTGGGCGGGTTCCGGATGCACTCTCCACCGTCGTGTAAACGAACTCGGCTGCGGTTGTTGCTCAGCCGGTATCCGCCACCAGAAAAGTCGAGGGTCATGCTCTCGCTTTAATGAAATCCAGACATAAGTTAACGGGTCCCACGAGTCCTGGCAGATAAAGAAATCGCTGACACTGCTTCTTTCCATTAAACAGATTCTGCAGCATTACGGCTCCTCCAGTTGTTATATTTGTAGCAGAAGCTAGCTCCAAACGCGTTTCGCATTCCCGGAGATTTATTGTTTTTGTTTTGCAGAGTTCGAAACTGAATCCCATTGAAGCGAGCTCAGCGGCCCCAGAATTCAAAACTGTGGCAATGGGAACATCAAGCAGTGGAATCGTCATGCCCGCTTCAATGGTGTTAGGCTCGGGCTGAATCGACATGCACATGCAATCCGTGCCGCGACCTCACTGCTCCCAGGGACTGGGAATGGCCGTCGGCGAGTCGCTGTCTGGTTTCAGCGTCGCCGGCCTTAGTGGATCCCCTGGTTGTTCTGGTTCCGCTTCCGCCGTCTCCTGCCACCTGTTGTTTTTAGTGTCCAGAGGTCTGATCACACTGGTTTGTATGATGAGCCGTGCTGCCTCGCACTCGTAGTAGCCGTCCGACGGCAGTTGCCTGTTTTGACCACCAGCACCGAGGTGCCCATTGGACAACCTCTAGTGATCGGGTAAAGAACCACTATAAGAGGGCCTGCACCGGTCTGCAACCGGCTGTTGCGGAAAGGGCTGGAACCACACGCGGCGGGGGCCGCCGCTGCAATGGCTGAGGGATTTCAATTGCAGCATGCCAGTTTTCCCCACCACCTGCAGGAGCAGACTGCCAAAGATGGTTTGCTTGGGTGGTGATTTCCGTTGGGCCCCAGCTGATAGGGCGCGGCCAACGCCATCACACCCGTCAATGGGCCCCCCGCCCCGGACCCTCATGGGCCTCGCTGTAACTCCTCCTGAGTCCTCTCGATGAGAGTTGGGCATATATTCGCTTATCCTGCACGGAGGAACGCCATGCATGCACCTTTAGCTCTATTTGTTGACATGGTGGGGAAGGGAGGTTTGTCTGGACAGTCCACTAGGACCTCCTCGTGTGCATGCCGGTTTGAGCGCGAGCTTGGCTGGTGGCGGCGGCACGTAGTTTCACTCGACAGGAATAGCGTCCCCGATGAGGCGGGCGCCCTGGGCTAGCTTTTTAAGGGTCTCAAAGCGGAGGTTGATAAACTAGATGTGGAATCTTGGGTGGCACTGTTTTCTGACCCACGCTACTATATCCGACTCCGATGTATTCGTGTCTGCCCTCCTGAAGAGCTTTTGCATGACCCGAACGTACCGGACAACACTTTCGTCCGTTTGTTGCGTCCTTGCCTCGAGCTTTTGGAGAATCGAAGTCACGTATCCAGCAGACAAGAACGGTTCTCGTAGTCTTGCGTGGAAGTGCGACAGGCTGGGTGAAGTGGGCCTGCGACCCCAACTATCACTTGGCGCTGGCTTGCAAGGCCAGCGAGACAATGCGGTCCAAGATGAAGTTTTTCGAGGCACCGGAGGCAAGGTGGTACGTCGAACTCAAGTTTTGGGGTGCATTATATAAAACCAATGGGTGTAATTGCTAACCATTTTCAGGGTGTACCGCCATGGGCCATATCGACGAACTCCAGAGCTCAGCCGTAATCGCTGCACTTTCGGAAGAGCCGACTTCGTCGCGGCACGATGGAACGCCGCCCTCGGAACATGGCAGCAACCCGAAGCTTCCAGCAACTGAACGAAAACGGCTGCCTGATCTTCTGAGCGAGTTTGGCGAGTGTTTCGCCACACCGTCAAGGGTACGACAAACAGCGGTAGCAAAGCACCGCATCGTTTCTGACAACGACGCGCAACCCGTCCACATGTCGCCATACGTGTTTCCTTGAAAAAAGAGGTGATTAAAGATGAAGTCTAGGAAACGATCGACGACATCATTGAATGTTCTAGTAGTTCGTGGGCGTCCCCAGTCGTCCTTATAAGGAAAGAAGGAACTCTGAGGTGCTACGTGAATTATCGTCGACTGGACGCTTTGACTAAGAAAGACGTCTATCCATTCCCCTATATCGACGATAAGTTAGACCGGCTGCGCCACTCTCTATATTTTTCGTCAATGGACCTCAAGAGTGGCTACTGGAAGATTGAAGTCAAAGAACGGACCGCGAGAAAACTGTCTCTGTTACGGCCGATGGACTGTAGAAATTCAAAGTGATACCATTTGGACTTTGTACAGCACCAGCCACTTTCAAGCATCTCATGGACACCGTGCTGGCGTGTCCGAAATGGCAGAACTTCCTTGTCTACCTCGACGACCGCATTTTCACGAGATTTCGATGTACACCTGAGACGACTTCGAGCCCCGTTTCAGGCCATCAAGACTCCCAGCCTGTCACTCAAACCTAAAAAGTGTTCGTTCGCCTATCGTGAACTAAAGTTCCAGGGCCGGCGAGCAACGAAGCTGTCAGGCCTGGCCCCGACATGACGCGCGCCGTAGAGTCATTTACGCCGCTATCTGACAAGAAGGCGGTAATAAGTATACTCGGACTCTATGTCTACTACTAGCGGCTTTTTGAGACTTCGCAAAGCTGTCCGCACCGCTGACGCAACTTACAAGGACGCCGTCAAGTTTGAGTGGGGAGAAAAACACCACTGGTCATTTGATGAGCTCATTTGAAGACTCCAGACGCCATCGATTCTTGGCCAGTTTGACCAGTTCGCTGAAACAGAGATTCACACGGACGCAAGTAACACCGGACTTGGCGTGGTACTGGTCCAGAGACCGGCTGGCGCAGAGCGAGTGATTGCCTACGGGAGGCGGACACAGGCTTAGGAGAAAAGGAACTACTCAACGACTGAAAAGGAGTGCCATGCTGTCGTCCGGGCAATAACAAACTTATGTTCAAATTTGTAAGAGGGTCATTTTCACGTGGTAAGAGACCACCATTCTCTCTGCTGGCTTGAAATTCTGAATGACCCCTGCGGACGCCTTAATCGGTGCAGCCTACGACTGCAGGAGTTCGACATTACCGTGGTGTAGAAATCCGGCCGGAAACACAATGACACCGAATTTCTGGCAAGGGTCCCCATAGAAGCCGGTCCTGCCGAAGACGACGACTATGAGTCTTTCCTCGGCGCTCCGTATCTCAGCGAGATAGCAGCCCTCAAAGAAGCTGACCTGAACTCCGAGCACCCATCAGACACGTGGAGAGGCTATGAAACAGGGTTGGGCAGAAATACTCTAAAATGTATTTGGAAATACAAATACTGGGATACATTAAAATAGTAGCTAAAATAGTAAATACTGATACTGAAATATATCTGTAAAAGTGTGTCGCGATACGTATCGAAAATACATTTTAACAGAGGTGAAAAGTATTTGGAAATACAAATACACGAATACATTTTAGAGGGCAGAAATACAAATACAGAAATACTGATACTGCAATACATTTCTCCGATATTGTTTCTGAGACGCCAAATGAGTCGAAGCAAGTCGGAAGTGGAAGTTTTTGATCCTGAAATTACTTTCCCGTAGCGTTGGCACTTTCCTTGAAGGTAGTGATTTTGAACGACGAGAAGCTCCACATGGGCTAAAAAAACGTTCCATCAAGGACGACCACGGTACCTTCCCTGACATCCTGTCTGTCTGACGAGGGATGCGAAAAGACTTCGACCTTTAAATAAATTCTATGTCATCCTCAGAATCCCATCAAAACGTCACCACGCCTCTGTCCAATAAGGATATCCCTGTCAACATTTATTTTGTGACGTCACAGTGGAATGAACTGGTATTATTTTATCTGCAGGTGTGACTTTCAACACGAAACTCTACCACGCGGCTGTATGAAAGGACAATACGTAATTTCGTTGTAGGTTACCCCGTTGAAAATCATGCAGGCAGTGTCATTTGGAATTTTTGAGAATAGTGGACCAGCTGGAAGCATCCTGGAACACATGTCTTATCTTCTGTTACGGTTGAAAAAACGATACGGTGGCATCCCTGTTGTGAAGGTCCTTCCTGCCGACCCTCCGCCACCGACGATGAATCGCAGTCCTCGAATTTCGTCTTGCATACTCCAAATAGAGACCTCATGGATTGCGATCTGATATTGCGAGCACAGTGAGCTCTCCGAGAAACAGCACGCTCGAGACGAGTCGCAGGTGTACGAAGTCTGGCTCGCACAGCGAGGTCACGTCTGGCCTCCTTCCTGGGTTTCGGATCACCAGAGCAGCGGTCACTTTCACGTCGGCTGATGGCGTAACCTTCAGCCATGCTATATTACGGGCGCAGCCGCAGCTGCATCGGGAATGTCTGTTGAACTTCACTGCGTGAGTCATCCTACTATTTCAAGTCAACCACCGCCAGGCTCGTGCTGTAGCGGACTGTGACCCAGCTTTGCCGGCTGGGTGTACTGTGTACGCTAAGGCAAGAGAGACGGTTAGCAGCGGGCTTTGATGCCAGAAAACAATGACTCAAGAAACATACCTAAGGACCTGCGGCACAAGATGCTCTGACTCCACTCCTGGCACGCCACCTAGCTGGTTCGAGTCCCTGACTACGCAACACTTCTCAGAGGAGAGAAGAGAATCGGAAGGAACCTTTGTCAACATGGTAACAATGCCCCAGCATTTCATTGACCCTGATGCTCTCAGAAGTAAAAAAAAAAGAAAAATGCGTTCGGGTTTTGTTTGTTTTTTTGCGGGGGGGGGGAGTATTTCTCAAAAAATGTAACGAAATACATTTCACCCTGATTGCATCGCGATACAAATGAACATTCCAAATGTATTTCGACACAGGAATACAGATAGTGAGTGAAAAAAATGTATCGCGATACAGAAATACAGCTACGAAAGGTATTTCTGAAATACTATCGCGATTCATTTGTATCGCGATACTGCCCAACCCTGCTATGAAATGCGGTTCTCCGCGCTTTCTTAGAAATCCTGCCTACACTTGCCATTCGACGAGGTACAAGGAGAACTTCGGCGAAAACAACACGGTCTGGCTGTTGGTTATTCCTTCCAGCCTTCGACAAAAACCTTCCATGAGTCCCATGATGCCCCGATGGACTTACTTCCAGGGTCGAGTGTATGCGTACCCGTCGGGGCCAATGAAGCTTCCTGCGCCGAAGCTTTGCTCGAGAGATGCGTCCAGTTGCTTCTAAAAAGAAGAATAGGTGTTGTAAGAGGAGTAACAAAACTTTATTACGGGCATGCCATGGTCCTGGTTACAAATTTCCGACAAGAGCCGCAACAACTTAAAGAAGATTGTGGTCGGTTTGCCTCGATGCATATCTGACCCGGAGGAATAACACGGAGCCAGCGGTTTCAAGAACAAAAACTATATTTAATTGTACATGAAACGAGACGATCAATACAATAACACCGTGACGACAACGAAGTGCGTTTTCCGACGCTTTCTTAGGAATTCTCACTACCCTCGACATTCGACGAGGTACAAGGAGAACTTCGGCAAAAATAACACAGTGTGGCTGTGGTTATCCCTTCCAGCCTTCGAAAAAAAGCCTTTACTGGATGCCACAACGCCCCGATGGCGGAGCACCTGGGGTATCAGGATACTTACCAGAATTTGTAAAAAATACTACTGGCCCAAGCTTCCGAAGGCCGTCCATCTCTACATCTGATCGTGACGCAAAACGACGCAAAAAAAACGAGGCCCGTGAAGCCGTCAGGCGTTCTTCAGTCAATTCCGCGGCCAACTCCTTGGCTTTAACTGACCGGAATGGATTGATTGGACCGTTTCCACAATCGACGCAGGGTAATCGGTGGAAAATCATTGCCACGAATTACCTTACACGATACGCTGAAATTAATGCCCTTCCGCTGGGAACTGCGGTTTGAATCGCCAGGCTTTTAATCGTGTCCATAGCCCTTATGCATAGTCCTCCCGAGGTTTTAATTATAGACTGCGGGTCGTTGTTTATGGCGCAGTTCACGCAAGACATTCTTCGTCTCACCCATACCAGCCATCGTCGCACCGCGGCGTACTCACCCGCAGACAAACGGGATAACAGTCTGCTAAACAAGACCATCGCCGACATGATCTCTATGTATGTTAACGTGGAGCACAAGTAGTGGGACGAGGTGTTACTCTACCACACGTTTGCCCACAGCATGGCAGTTCAAGAGACCACTTGGGTTACTTTTTCCAACAAGTATATGGTCCGAAGGTAACGGCCATGCTCGACGGCAATGTTGCCACGAGGCAGCTGACGATGGGAGCGACGACGCCTCAGGTGGTTTCTCAACGGGCCAAAGTTCCCAAACTTGCCCGACTCCGTATTCAAGACCAGCAACGCGTCGACAGCTGGCCGCTACAACATTCGTCAACGGGACGTTCATTTCCAGCCCCTAGACAGGGTAGGGTGTAGGTGTGTACACCCATTCGTCGTCGCAGCGAGAAACTGTTGAAACGGTAGTTTGGACCATGAAAGATACGTTGTTGCCTCCGGGAACTCACATACGACATGGTGTCCGACGGCATGCGAACATCATCACGTCGCCGACTACACGACCCGAAGTGATTCACGTCGTTCGACTGAAACCGTTCTACGCTCAATAGGACTGTAGTCGTTTCGTGCTCCAGAGGACGTTTAGCTTACCGTTCCTTTGTTGTGTCTTGTGTTCAAAGGGGAAGTAATGCCGCTTGCGCAGCTAGAGAAATAGGGAGAGCGCTTGCTCCCATGCGAATGGTCAGAATTTTCATGTTTTTTTGTACTCCCTTTATGCAAGTAGAACATTCTAGAACGGTGGTAAACACTATATAGCTTGTTCATGCTCAGAATGTATATACGTCCAGAACGAACGAGGCAGGATGTCCTAGGCTCCCAGGAAATGCTCAAAAGGAGCCGCACCGCGCAATACGGAGTCCATCTTTTGCCAGCGCTTGACTCTGCGTTCACGCCGACCCTCGACGCCCACGACGCTGTCCTGCTACTGCTGCTATTTTTTTTCTCGGCACAGTTGTTACGTTAGATGAAACGTTTAGTTTCTCTTTGTCCATCCGTCGCCTAATCAATTGTTGTTCTTGACAATATGAGCTCCAAAGCCACAGAGAGTGAGTTTAAATATCTTGCAAAAGACACGGTGTTCACTACAGACAGGATGACAGCATCTCAAAACAAGACTCAGGCATGTTCCAAGCATGCTTGTCTCATACCTGTGTGTTATTCAAACATGTCTGCAGGGATCATTTGTGTAACCAATGTGACAGGACCGGTAAAAAAGGACTCCTCAGAAAGTGTCCACAGACTGTTTTTGTGCGAAGTATCAGCGGTCTGAACGCAGCTTTAAACTGTTGCGATTTTGACGTCTCCCAGAGATAATTAGTCGGGGACCTCGCGTTTTTGGATTTCGACTCTCTTCGAATTTGGGTTTATTTCTACTTGCTTTTTTGGTGGAAGGGGGGGGGACTATTTATTGCTACACAGTTTAAGTGTATTTTGTTGTCGAATTTTTGACTCGGACAAAACTTTCCTTGTAACAAACGTATCAGGCCAGTCTATGTAAATTATAAACAAATATAAACAACTCTATCAACTTACTACCTAGTCTTGTTTAATTGACAGTTTCTTATTGATCTTCTAATTATTTTGCAACCGAAATGTATAAAGTTTAGCCAGTAGAAATGCTCTAGAACTTTTATCACTGCGTTCCAATAAAACCTCTTGCCATATTTTTATAAATTTTTCATAGACAATACTCAATATAATAAAGATATGAAGTGCGGACAAGCGAAATCACACCCAGTTGAAAAATCCTTCTTGTGGTTACCACTGAGAAGCTGTTCTCCTACCGCACACAAGCTCACTTGAACCGGTGTTTTGAAAGACTAAGGACATGCACATTAGAAGTCTAGAGGCCTTTCTCGTTATTTGCGAGCTGGTGAGACGGTCACGCAAATGTTTGCCTGATTTTGATCTCATAAACGGGCCAAACATTTTATTTGATGATTGCACGCATGCTGAGGCGCCACGTCCAACCAGAGGCCGACAGCGTTCTCGTAGCAACCATGACCAATGTCGGACCGCAGGGGTGGCATATCGGTTTTAATTTTTGTGATTTAACTTTGCATATCAAAAACAAAGTGCAAACTGCCAGGAAGCAATCTTAAACAGCAAAAAACTTCCATTTATTAAAGAAAATTTCAACATTTCAATATTGTTATGTTTTAATAATAGTTTTTTATGGTATACTGTTATTCGTTTTTGGACAGCTTGTTGTGAATTGTTTGTAGGAGAATTTCCACGTTTTCTTGTTGTGTTCCACTAGTTTTCTAATCGTTCCTCAATACTTTTCCGGAAGCTCAAAATTACAATTGGGGTTTTCTCTAAGCTTCAGAACATTTTCTGGATGAACTCTTTACGTTGTTTGTTCCCTAGTAAAAGTCTAGCTAAAGCTTTACAACAGTTTGCTATTCATAGTTTTACAATTGTCGAATATTATTAGTGCTATTCGTTGTATTACGATAGTCGACTACCGAAAGTAATGTCGACAGTTTTGCACAACTACTCGCCAGCCCCGCGTTAGCACCGAAGTTACTATACGAGCCCAGGTCAAATTTACTGCCTTGACCTATGCTATGAAGAAACCGATCGACCTACCCTTCCAACATACTAATAAGCATACCCCGAGTAAGAATGAATCATTAAACATTTTGATCGAAACTCTGGCTGTTTGGAGGTAACTTCGGCACTTCAGTACAGCGTCGTATCGCTTTACCAAACTTCGATCAGCTTGTGACGAGGCATGTAACCGCACAACGTCCCTGTGATATTCTTATAACCTATCGTCAAGTACTGCTGGCGCAATAGGTTTCTTGACTGCAACATCATCGCTAACACAAATAGCGAAACTGAAATGTTGCAATTAAATGCCGGTGCAAACTCATCCGAAACAAGCAGCACAAAGAACATTTCTGAATCGCTCGACGCGCTCCGCAACAACCTCAAGACATGTTGGAGTCGCACGGCGAGTGTCGTACCGGTTCGAGATCTACAAGTGCCGGACGGATAGATGGTTCGCATCTCGCAAGTGGCACAGGAATCCGCTGGGCGAGCCCGTGCCGAGCGCTTGCTATTTGTTAGGGCAAGGGACTATTACTGGCGTGATTTTATAGATTATATCCTCCGAACTTTGGAACAATGCAAAAGGATTGCACATGTGTGGAATATTTTGCCGTACATGCGTACATGATGCGCATAAGGATACAGGTACCAGGCGTCTTGTTCACGAACCTGCAAAAATTGTAGTCTCCTTTCGCTTGCTCATTCGTTCGTCCCGCGAGATGTCTCTTTCCAATTGACGTTTTTGCTGTCATTTTGGCTGGCGATAAACAAGCGCAACATAAGTGGTCATGAAACGCTGCGGTGCCCCATTTATTATTTATGACGCCTACTGCTGTATAGCGGCGCATCAGTGTCGTCGCGGCGTAAATTTTTTAACACAATGTAGTATATGGCTGGCATCTAACCATTTCTTGTGCTCAACGAGGGACTGAAGCAAATATATGTAATGCCAGCCAAACGCTTAACGCAGCATTGGTCTCCCCACAGACAGGACCCCGGTGTTATCCGAACGTCTTCCTCGAGCACTTCCATGTTGCTCCAGGCAAAGGAAATCATCACGTGTTTAAACGTACAGCGGCACTCTCATTCCGAGAAATGTATGCCGTCCTATGCTTGCGACATCTATTAGTTGCTTTCGGCACCGCCCCCATAGTAGCCCATGTATATGATATGAAAATATGATCATAACACCGAAGCTTACGCTTTAAACAATTTGGCAACTACAACATTTATTATCTATCGCCGTTATTGCGCCAAAAATTCAAGATGAAGTGTAAGCTGCAGGTTTGTCAGTCGAATAAACTTTTTGTGTATACCCCTAACGTAAAGTAAGAAGGTTAATTAAAGTGTAGGGTTTGATTTTGGCGTGCATATCTTATAGAGATGTTGCAATTTTCGTGAGGATACCTCTTAACGTTTGTGGGTAAATATATACCAAGTACAGATGTGTTCCGTTGTGGTGAATCAAGAAAAACAGCCGGCATAGAGGCAGAGACGTTCCCAGACGAAGAACACTCTGGTCACCATCTAGCAACTCGTGATACAAACGCGGCTCATGTACCACACGACCCCGATCCAGCAGCTGGAAATACTAAAATCGAGACACACAGCGCGCTACAGCACTTTTTTGTTCTTGCTTTCAATCTAGAAAAAAAAAGCAATTACAGCCCTTGTCATATGTACGGCAGTCCAAAACATCACTTCGACGTACCGCGCACTGACATCGAACTTGCGGCCCAAACTTTTACGAGTGTATTGCGGCCGGTGGAATCTAACTCATTAAACAGCTAGAGTACGTATAAAGTCTACCAAAAAGAACCAAAAACATGGAGGTTTCGGCGTCGCCGTCGCCGTCGCCGTCAGCGTAACCACTCGAGGTCACGTGATCCTCAGGTCACGTGACCCTCACGTGACTTCGGGGGTCACGACCCTCAGGTCACTGTGACCCCCCCCCCCCGAGGTCACGTGACCCCAGGTCACCTGGTCCCCCAGGTCACGTGATCCCTGGTCACATGACCCACCAGGGTCACGGGATGATTATGACGATGACGATGCGGATGCCGATGACGTCTTCAGTGACGTCACTGATGACGTCATCACTGATGACGTCATCAGTGATGACGAAGATGACGATGCGGATGCCGATGACGTCATCAGTGACGTCACTGAAGAGGTCATCGGCATCCTCATCGTCATCGTCATCATCATTGATGACGTCATCAGTGACGTCAAGTGACCCCCCCTGAGGCCATGTGACCACCTTTCCCCCTTTCCCCGAGGTCACTTGGCCCCCCTGTACCCTCTCCTCCTAATCCTCAAGAGCTGCACTCCAATTCGACGTTACAGGGAGTTGTAAACGGCTTTCACTTTTTTTGCAGTCATTCACACGTACATTACTCATTTTATTGTGTTGTACAATTCACCTATCAGGACACTCGTGAAAGTTGGTGCCGTCGCTTCAACGTTAGTGCGCTGTACTTCCAACTGATGTTTTAGGCGTCTTGTATGTGACGAGGGGTATAAGAAGATACCCTTTCCTTCTGTGTTCTGCACGCTTTGTCTATTGCGTCTCACAGTTGAGCGGACTTTGTGAACTTCGCATCTACAGCAGAGGATGACAACAACAAATAAAACACGCACGGAGTGCTCAATCGCTTACCGTACACGACAAAAGACTACAAGGTCCGACTTAGGCACGGTGCCTTCAAGGGCTATTCCCAACTCCTCACACGAGCGGGAAGGCTCTCCAAGAAACGCTGGAATATCATTGCGGCGGAAGATTCCAGTGGAAGCGCCGCGTGCGGCCTTGCACACGATAATCACCAGGCGTAGACTTCTGTCGGCCTTACACGCCCCACCCGAGAAAGCCAACAATCGCGCGCCCACCTGAGCCAGGCAGGTGCCACTCTGTGCAGAGGGAAATATATTGCAGGCTCGTCGTTGCTTGCAGACTCAGCGAAAACGCACCCAGCAATTGCAGCAAAGCTGACAAAGCTATAATTTGTGCCGTCCAGCCTTTACATATGTGTCCCAGTTTCTCTAAACTACCACATCCAATGTTGTGTTACTAGAGCATTTGTTACGCTTTTACGGCAAAGTGAAGATTTTTATGCTTCCGCTGGGCGACACATCGAATAGTCAATGTTCTCGAAAATGTGTTGGCTGCTTGATCTTGACAACACCAATATCCCCAGCAAAATAATCACCCTTTTTACCACTCAAGTGTCAATTGTTTTCACCTTCGCTTTAGAAGGCCTGCACTGTGTTCGCTGGTGTTGAATCAGCTGCCCATGCATCTAATGAAACAAAGGTTGCAAGGATTTAAGTTGATTTTGCCGTATTTTTTTATTGAAAAGAGCGTTGGCTTCAATGGGACGTGATGCTCACGGTGCCCATGGCGAACTGGCACCATCTTGACCACCAACTTTGATTTCCGCACTTGCGAATAGTAGATGACTTTTGGAAACTAGAAAAGATGTGCCATCTGTCTGCCACAATTATCAATGCATAATATTGTTATTCCTAAAAAACAAACAAAAATAAACAAAATACGGGAAAAACAAATTAATGTGTTCGTTGTCATCTGACGTGTTGCCACCTCTGTCAGTTCCTGTGCCTTTAAGGCAACTTTCTTTACCTGACGCACGCTGTGGGTAGGGATTTCATTTTTTTAATTATTACCAGTAAGTTCTTTTCACATAAATCTTGATACACAAGGACCACCATCTCCAGGCACGTCATTGGTAAATCCTAGCTCAAAACATTAAGGAACCCATTTATGCGCTTTCTTTAAAGAGTTAACGTTCCCTTTGACTGACGTGGTAAATGTCGATACGTTTTTGCAGGTGGAGGCCTTAGACTATGTAAACAACCGGACGTCCCAGTTTAAGGGATTCTCGCTTGCGGTGTCGTTTTCACTGGCCGTGTTGCAGTTCACTCCAACGATTTCTGGAACGGAAGTTTAACCTACAAGATTGGAAGGCCGTGCTCCAGAGTTCAGGAGCAGAACATCACGTTCGTAAGTAACTGTATAAATCCCACTTTAATTTGAAACCATTCTTTCACGAGCTGTGTGAAATTTCTGAACTGCAGTCGGCTTGTGCGAGGCCCACCTCATGACACTGCTACCGCGTACAAGCCATCACCGGTTCTCTTGCTTTTGTTCCAGTGTTGAGGAACGGCCAGCAAGACCACCATAGTTGTAGAAAGCGCTTGGTTTCGGAACTAACTTAAGTGGTAAACATATATTTTTATTCCTTCTCTCGCTTCCGAGTGGTCCTTCATCAGGAAGCTGAATGAATAGTTGGCAATAAAGACAATACCTAACGTTTATCTTCACCACAGAAATTGTAAGAGACGGTGCCTTGTAAAGTAGGTCTGCAACATAAATTTCAATAAAATGAATTGAACAAAAGGCACCTAAGCACTTATCAGTTCTGAATGCGAAAGCATGAGTGTCCTCTTTCCGCTCCCATAGTTCGTCTGCAGCGTACTGGCGTGGACGCCCACGTTTCCCTAATACCCACATGTAGCGGTCGACGGCCGCGTACGCGCTCTCGTGAAGTGGCCGCGCTGCACTGTGCTCGGCCGTGCAGCCGCTCCGGCGTCTGCCCGTGCGGCTTCTGCTGTCTCGGCAGCCAGCCGCCCCCTCTTACCGGCAGCCAGACCGCTAAATAAAACCGTTAATGCTTTCGCATTAAAAAATAAAAAAGATAAGAGCACTGATGCCGTTCGTTTGCTGGCGCAGCATGCGGCCAACAAGGAAGAAAAAAAAAAGGGCACGTGGTTGTTCGTTGCTGCTGCGATGTGGCAAAGTCTAGCAAGTCCGAATTCAGCCACACTGCGGTAACAGCACACTCCACGTCCTGGTATCACCAGATAGTGCCATATTACAATAAATTAATATTTTACAACTTTGAAAGCGTTCCAAATTTTTGGGATTGGTGCTCCTCTTGGAATGAAGAGAGTGTCAGTGACTGGTCGAATTTTAGCTTCAGGACTCCACGAGTCGACATTTCTATCTCAACCTTTCGCCTTTTTCGTTTTCGGTTAGAAAGATAATCTAATTTACTCAAGCGGGACACTCGTTGAGGTGGACATTTTTGTCTCTGAGGAGCACGGTGTCGCCTGTCTCTGAAGTCTGGGCAGCTGCACTGCCTCTTGCGACGACTCTGCAGGGTTGTTAGAAACTCACATCCCTAACGGAACAAAACAAACGCCTCCTCCATCCACAGTACTTGTCACCACCAATAATTGTGAAGGTATCTGATGTTGAATAAGCACGGAGCGAAATGTTTGCCCCGACCTTCTGTGTAGAGGTGTTGATTGAGACAATATATCAATGTATTCCCGATCAGTTGAAATGGCGACCAGAGGTCTGTCGTTTATACTAGCCGCAACTTCTGCCATGAATATCACCGAAGTCTCGTGGCTGACACGGTTTTGCCTGTGTTCCTGCAACATCGCAACAAGATGAGGCGTGCGATCCCGATCATCCGCTCCCGAGTTCATCCAAAGTAGGCAGAATGAAGAAGGTTAAACATCCAATGACACTTGGGGCTTAAAAGGAACGTCTGCGTTTTGTTGGTGTCGAGAATGTTAGTCTTCAATCCAAGCTTCGAACATGCCCCGACTAAAGTGATGCCATAGTTTTTACATGACCGGACCTGCTTCGCAGGTCCTGTCATTGTAACAAAAATATTCTGTGACTTCAGTGTTTACTGCCCGGATACTGATGCATGTACACAGCACTGCATCGTGTTTGCTGTTGACTGTCAACCTCTAGTGCGAAGCGCAGTCATAATCCTTGGTCCGAAGACGTCAACCCACACATTTGTAAAGGCAGGTTCTGTACTGAGTCGAACTGCTGAGGAAGGTCTGCTATCTTCTGGTCCAGCTGTCTTCCTTGCAGCTTAAATCTCATGATGCACCACCGGATATATGAGGCGTTGTACCGTTTCGCTGCGATGATACAAAATCCTGCGGCCCTAATTATCCTTCCGAAATCTGTCGACCTTGAGGTTTGTCTTGCTTTTGGCATTGCCAAAGTAACGGCATGGCAATGTGGTGTTAATTAGGTATAATGACTGGTTTCTGCTACTCTTGAATCAAGTGTGCTATTTTCTCACAACGACCATTGATCCTCGACAAGTGCTAGTCGTCGGTGAAAGGATCCAGTTTCCAAAGGGGGCTTGATTTGCAAACTCCTTTTGTGTGCATCGAACACATGAGCTCCTCTGCATAGGTTTTGTAGTGGACGAAACATATGATGAGATTTTTCGCAAGAGTTAGATGTTCTACGGAGAGTTGACTTGTTCGAATGCATCTGTTTGGTAGATCTGCCGACTGAACTCAAAACGACCCCAACGACTATTTCCTAGTCCTTTTCTGCTGACGCTTGTAGCTAAGATGATAGCTAGAGGGCGGTCCTTGATATCAACGTTGGGGTGAATTAGCTCGAACTTGTTCTGCAGAACATGCTAAGACTCCTTTTGGCGACTAAAAAATCTGGGCAACTTAGACTAGCTGTCTCCTTGCTGTGCCAGAAAACTGGTTTTCTGGCTTAGCAGTTTGCTGTAGTTAGTCAGCAGCACCGGACTCGCGCTTTGTAGCCCGTTCTTTCTCGACTGCGGGGTAACCTGCTCCAGCTAACTCTACTTTGATCTTTTTCGGTTGGGTGAGGAAGGATTCCTCAGGCGGTGTTCGTGCCGCAAGGCCCAGGTGGTCGGTGACCGAATCCACTTGCCTTTCACGCCTCTCGCACAGGTGTGAGACGCGGGGATGGCGGAATGCGGCCCTAGTTGATCGTGTGCTACGTCCGGTTAGCATTATGTATTTTACTTCGTAAAATAATTTTCCCTAAGGGGAAATCTGCAGACCGATTTCTCGACGTCAGTGCTCGCGCAGCTCCGTCCTCAGCTCCGCAGATACCAGGGACCAGGTGCCGGAGGGAGATATGTCAAATATCAGTTGACTAATTTAGCGGCTTCTGCTCGTGGCATACCTCGGCCAGTTTACCGGTGTTGCTGAATGCCTACTGACAAGAGCTTTAAATAAGTAATAACGATCTTTTTTAAAACATCGTGACAGTGTGATAGCAGGACCACTATTACAACCTCTTGATCAATTGGAGAGGCATTTGCTATGAACCAAAGAATGAATGGATGACAAGTTGGTCGGTATGCAACATCACCCCTAGGACCAGCTTCTAGAAAAAAATGACCGAATCTCCACGTGGTGAATGATGTTGATTGGGGCGAAGCTCTGGTGGTGCTGATGATACTGATTTCATTGTTCATAGGTAGTGCTGATAGTGCTGATTTTTGTTTATTGCTCATAGGTAGTGGTGAGTTCCGGGTTGCGTTTCGACTTCATTATTACTGTTTTATGGTCAGTGAAATGCAGAGCCAGTGGTTCTTCTAGCGGATATCAGCTTGGATCCGCTAGAAGCCGCGTGAACGCATCTCCACCGCTTTAGTCAACGGTCCATTTCAGAAAGAAAATGTGTGGTATAGAACGCGGTTATATACGCCTTTGAGCATTTGAACACAGCGCCCTCTCTGTCTATACAACGTTGAGCCAATGCATGCAAAGTTTAACGCGATTATATATAGGCATTTGACCGCAGCGCTCTCTCCTGTAAAGACGTTTAGCGGCTACATGCAACGTTTCATCCATGACAGAAACCCCAGCTCTTGAGTTGCTACCACATCTCAGAGCCCCCTACTCGTCCCACAGTCGTGGCCGAGTGGTTAAGGCGATAGACTAGAAATTCATTGGGGCCTCCCCGCACAGGTTCTGAATCCTGTCGATTGCGCAAGAAAATTTGTTTTCTTTTTGTTGTGAGCACGGACGCCGTCCGGACGGACGGACGGACAAGTCTAGTCCCTAAGGAGCTTTGCCCCTAAAAGACCTCGACGAGTTTCCAATATTGCTTTGTATGCCCCAACCTTCTTTATGCATCTGGGTCACGTATTTCACCACATATAAAAACAAGACACATACATGCGCCACCCTATAAGCTCAAATACATGTATTCAGGTCACGCTAGTGTTTGCTAGCATCTGGAGCCTACCAATTTACTCTGCGGACTGAATGACCTCTTTGATACTACGGTTACAAAGCAGGGAAGGTGTAACCACTTGGGCATATACATACTTAAGAATGGTCCCATGGAAACTACTTATGCCTTTCTAATCCTCCGTTTTTACTTTGATATATGTGCCTAGAAAGAGTGCAGGGTATTGGGCTCAGTTTTGTTTCACGATAAATCCATTATTCGTCACGACTAGCGTTCTGGAGTGAGGTTTGTCATGGTGTCGTGGTTTGTGATAGACCTGTTTGCTTGGCTTTTATTTCCAAGTTTCGGAACACGAATGATTATCATGAGTGTCAACGTATTAAAGTACTCATAGATCGCTCAAATCAGGATGGTAAACCAATCAGACACAAAGTTTCGAAATTAACGCAGATACGCAGCTCTAGCAGCTGAAGTTGCAAGTTGTTTATTGTGTTTCAAGAGAGTCGCAGTACTCACTTAGACGGCAGTTCCGCCTTGTCACAGTTCTGTGAATGACATCATAGCAAGCCACGTGCCAAGATATCTACAACGAGTTTGCAACAGATGTTCAGTGAACGGAAAAGTCGGACGACTGGTTGGGCATGGTTGCAAGTTTTAACGATCGCTGGCAGTTCCTCAACTGTGTCTGTGGCATTGGCGGAAAGCACGTTGCCATCATAAAGCCCAACAAGTCGGTGTCTTTCTACATAAAATACAAAAATACGTTTAGTACAATTCGTTTCCCTCTGGTCGATGCCAATTGCAACTTTTTTATGTCGACACTGCGGCACTCGTTTCTAAGAAAGATGGTTCAATTTGGCAATGAACTCCTCTACAGAAGGCTATTGGAAGCAAGAAAGATCGGCTGCGTGACTACATCGACATTGGTGCCTCATCCAGCCTGCAGCTGCCTCCTGTGATCGTAGGCGCCGATGCCCGCACTCGGTCTCCAAACGTCATGAAACCTTTTTAGTGGGGACCAATTTGAAAGGACACAAAAATATTCAATTACAGGTTATTTTTTATGACTTTATGACTTTACACAGAAATATTCAATTACAGGTTATTTTTTATGACTTTACTTGATTATAGCAGTTTACCATGTTTTAGAAACGAAAATACTGATAGGGGTGTTTTATGTCATCTTTTATTTACCGGTGTCCAGAGGACGTCTCATCACTGAAAATTCATTCGGCATATTGGCATACAGGCTTCGGTTTCTGCTCACTACGGTTCACGCGAGACCAGAAAGACTAACCACAACGGTTCAAGCAGCGTGTATGCTGCACAATCTACAAGAGCAGCAACACGAGCGGCTCGGGGTGACGACAACAGCCGGGAGCCACCCTATGCTTTTCAACCTGGAAGAGCAGGAGTCGCAACCGGGCGCACTCGCAGCAGCACTGGGAGAAAGACTTTGTGACTATTTGACGGGATACGGGGCTGTTGTCCTGGCAGGATAAAGAGGCTGGTGATGATATTGGCGCCCCCAGGAGGAGTGCCAAGTAGTGCTGCTATGTGATGCTCGACTTCCGGACGTGTAGGACGAAGCAGACATGAACTCCGCTCTAATGTTATTAATCAAGCTCTTCGTTTAAATTTCCTACAGAAGAAGTGGTTAATAAAATGAAAGTGTATTCTGTTCTAGACTTTGTAATTTATTGAAGTGGCCTTGCTTTCATTTATACCATACAGTGCCGTCCCTAAAAAAAGGGGAGGGGGAGCGGACCACCCCGGTTGCAGTGCTCAAGGGCATGCAGCTGGCAGTAAGGGGAGGTGGGAATCGCGGCGGGCCACGAGAGGGCGGGGTGGGGAGGGGAAGGATTAAGGTGGATTCCTGGATATTCAGGGATTGATGGAAATGAGCTGTGTAGTCAGCTCGACCGCGAAACTCTTGATTAGGCTCCAGCGATCCACTGGTCCAGCTTATCTTTGCGAAACGACGGTCTTCTGATCAAGAATTCCTATCTTCCAGACTTAACCTTCAATTTATGCCAGAGCTCACCCCTCTACCTGCTCCACGCCCTCGTTTCTTTATTTCTAGCCTCATATCCTTCGTAAATTTCAGACAAACATGCTTATCACACCCGCAGAACTTTATTTATTCCCTTTCCGCTCTAACCCCCTGTGACGATTCGTTGTGTACGTCAAGAGAAATGGGCTCCGAGCTCAGGAAAGACAGGTCGACCTCAGAGATTCCAGGTAGTATTTCCTTCTTTCTTTTTTTTTTCATCGCGCTCGCACGCGCGGCACCGGAGATGGCACGAGCCGCACGTGTCGTCTTTGCGGCTTGTCACACCCCTTCTGCCCCAGTTGTCCTGAACTCTATGCCCATCTCGCTCACTGACTCTCTTATTATACTGTCACTTTTCAATTCCTTTTCTATCCCATCTATTATCCTCAGTCCTCTCCTGGCATAACTGGCTGGCTTTGAAGAGGAACAGCTCGACCTGCCATGGCAAGTGCAGCGCACCTTCAGCACTTTGTTGGTGATCGATATTCAAGGGATTCTCTCTTTCTCTCTCTTTGGTGTGCTTAGCTTTTAAAATGGGCGACCTTGTTTGGTACGCTATGCCAGTGTCTCTTTCTTCCGACTCCTGTATGTATAGTGGCCATCCATTTGTCTGTTTTCCCGTTCTTCCGATTTGTTTTATTTTTTCAGTGCTCACTCTCAATAGACGTTTATGTAAACTGAAGGAACACCATCCCCATAATCCCACGAGAGCGGGCCAGGGCGTTTAGGGACTTTAGCGAATTCTCTGTTGGTCTGTGTTAATAGCCCGTTCGGCAAATCGCAAATATCATATAAACTGGCGTCTGTGAACGACAAAGCGTTCGTTCGGCACGCGTTCCGTGCACCAGCTTTTCCTAAGTCGTCGCTGAAGTTAAATGAAACACGCTGAATAACATGTTATCTCTTAAAATGCAGGTGTGCGAGGCAAATACGTTCCCTGAATATATTCGGGATCGGCACTTGGAGCACTCGGTTGTCGCCTCCGTTGGAGCCGCTGTGACTTACGACATACCTCTCACCCTCAGGTGGAAAGTGAGTGCCAAAGGCTATTCCAAATAGTATACTAGATAGTACATTTTGCTCTATGGACGTCAAACGGTTTTGGCGCCGACAACTTTTGCGTAGTCAGAATGGCTGGACGAGTGCCTCGGAGTCGGGGGATGGTAGTATCGCGATAGTATTTTAGAAACACAATTTGTATTTATATTTCGGTATCTCCAATGCAATTTCTTGTTGGGTTTTGTAGTTCTATGTCGAAATACATTTTCGGATGTATTCCTGGTATGACGATTCTTCGGCATTTAGTACATTGTTACAATTTTCAGTTGTTTATTCATTTCCGGCGCAAAACGTGAATCTTGAAATTGTACAGTGAGTACTAACTAGTTTGTTGATAATACCTATCCCACAAGTAAGGTTGACTGTTTTTTTTTTTCTTTTTTGTATATACTACCTGCTGCGTCCAATCAGCTCTACAAAGTGCGAGGACATCTGAATTAGATTTTGACAAAATATATTTCGTAATACGCATATTTGTTTTGCAAAATGTATTCCTGTACCTGTATTTTTTAAATACTCTTAATATGTCGCAAAATGTATCTCTGCTACGTATTGTGATACCTTTTTATAAAAGAATTTCATGTATCAGTATTTGAGTCGACTTTCCCATATGTTCCAGGTAGTGTTTGCTTTTCAAATTAACTTTTAGTCGGTTTCTCCCCAACCCTGTCCTCAGTTTTACCCTCTTGATTTTGAGGTGACTGCCGCCATCTATCGTCTTGGACAGCCTCCCAGGACACCCAGCACAGACGTTTCTGCTGTCTTGGCGTATCCTGTATCTCGGTGCTTTGGCTGCAGCTCTTTCTCTCTTTCTGTCTTCCACTCAGCGCAGCACGAAGGCGCTAAAGCTGGGACAGCACGATGCTCATGAGTTCTCTCTGACGCAGTCTGTTCACGCCGGTTGGAGACGATTGGGTGCTGCAGGCGTACTGTTTAATACAAATGAGGGAAGTTTCGATTTATTTCCCCTAGGGGAGTATCCGACTATACTCTACGCATCTCACTCTCAAATTACAAAAGTATGTTTCAGATCTGCATGACGTTCATATTTGTGATGATTGGGGTTTGGCGCTTCCAGTATAAACCGACAGACCCCCGCCCCCCAAAAAAAAAAAAAAAGCAGACCGTTTGTTAACATAAAAATTAAAACCCACCACCCCCAAAAAAATTAAAAACCACGACCGAAATAACGTTTGGTGTTCGTTAGAAGATACCGACCAATGTTGGCTGTGCCAACGTGCGAGACACGTGCCACGAATGGTATGTTGGGGTTATTAGATTCCCATAGTCTCTCTTTTCAGCTCTGCGCCACCGTTTATATCCAAGGGCACCACAAGGCACGCGCCGCTGTGCATCACCCGTTTCAAACCACAGGGTGTTATCGAGCGATGTCCGAGCGTAAAAGAACCGCATAAATTAGCCAATAACGTGAGCGCAATGCAACTTTTTATATAGGTCTGTTTCGGTAGCGCATTGGTCATACT
>JAZHYW010052959.1:0-11853 GCA_037355805.1 Ixodes ricinus | reverse complement strand
CCCATCTGCCGACCGTCTCTGAAATCAGAAGATTTACTTCCCTGGTCAGAAGAGAGTGCACGCCCTCAAATACCAGGCTATCATCTGCGCCAATGGAATTATCTGCGAATCTCGACGGGCCATTCCCCGGTCACAGGCACGACGCTGGTAGGTGTAACTTGCTTTTGGCGCCCATCCTGTAGCTGACGCAGCACGGCAGTTATAGAGTTTAATAATAGGCGGTCCCAAAGCTTTGGGGCCCCAAAAGAAATAGGGGCTCAGCACTGCGCATGCGCAGAGCCCAAACTCCGTTTGGGCTTTGGGCTGGCGCGTGCCCCCAACCGTGAAATTCGAGAAATGGCGTGGGACCCCCAAATTGCTTGGGCCGGATAGTGTCGGCAAACATGGCGGTGCCCTTTCCGCTCGCTTCAGGAGCACAATTCGTCATGGTCGCTGCAGTATTAGCCCATTTCAATGCCAATGAATAGTGCAACCGGCTTTCGCTTTTGCTTTATCTCGCTCAAGTCACAAAGAATGAACGGTGGGCTCGCCCCATATTAAAGATCGTACCTGATTCTGGCCGTTCCTAAGCCTCAAGCATACGTCGTAACTGTTGACATGGTAACGTATTGCTACTCCGTGGCTAAAGGCTCATTCCACACAGACCCGTTCTTTTTACGTTACATTACGAAAAGTCACCGGGAAATCTGTGCTTCGTATTAAACTGTGCCAGCAGCAGGTCGACCCGGTCGCGGATGCCCGCGTGGAGAAATTTCTTCCGATTGCTTCAGAGACCCTTTCGGCAATTGAAGTCCATCTCCCGGAATCCTGGAATGGGTTAGTGGCGTACACTTTGCGTAGCACATACATATCATCGTCGATCGAGAAGCGAACGCGCGGGAGCCTTCTCTTCCGCCATTTTCTTCTGGCCTTGGATCGGCCTCGACTCGTTCGGCCATCCCGCTTCGGGTGTAGCCGAAACTATCCAATCCGTAGCGCTCTAATTTGGCGCTTGTTCTCGTAGTAACATGGAGAGTTGAGCAGCTGGTACTTAGAAGTACATACCTAAAACAGCGCACAAGCACAGGAGGAAGATAAGAGAACACTGGAAGGGGCGCTGACTTCCAACTTATACATTGTGAAACCAAGAGAGAGAGGAAGCTTCAGACATAGTCCACGTTGTTGTTTTTCTTTCTTCTTTTTCTCATCTTTTTTTCGTCGTGACCTTATAATATCAGTTTTCTCCTTTTCTACTGCAACTTAGTAATGTATCTGTTTTTATTCTTCCTTCTTTTTACCTTGTGGGTGCGCCTGGGCTTCATGTCTGAAGCTTCCTCTTCTCTTTCTTTCACAATACATAAGTTGGGAGGCAGCGCTCTTTCCTGTGTTCTATTTTCTTCCTCCGGTGCTTGCGCGCTGTTTTAGGTATGGCTCGATCTCGAATTTTTTGGGCGTTCGTGTGCGCTTTGACCATCTGCAGCCGAAGATTTTGGCCTTCAACTATGCTGAGACTGAGACGAACGCGAGTGCGCATACTCTGCGAGCAGCTGCACTATTTAGATCTGAGCTGGAGCGACTTGAAGCCTTCAAATACTTGTTTTCAAGCTGCAGGTATCGTGCCACGGACGAAATCCACTCGGAGCCACGGAGTATAGCCATACGTTGCCATGTCAACGGTTACCGCGTCTCTTTAGGCTTAGGAACGGCCAGACTCAGGGACAATCTTTAAAATGGGGCAAGCCCACCGCTCATTCTTTTTGATTTGAGCGAGATAAAGCAAAGCGAAAGCCGGTTGCATGCATTCATTGGCATTGAAATCGGCTAATACTGCAGCGACCATGACGAATTTGCTCCGAAGCGAGCGGAAAGGGCGCCGCCAAGCCCCAAACGGAGTTTGGGTTCGGCGCATGCCCAGTGGTGAGCCCCTAGTTTCTTTGGGGCCCCCAAGCTTTGGGGTCCCCTATTCTAAAACTCTCTACTGGATCAGTAACTACCCGTGCATGTACGATCAAAATAAATTGAAGGCCACGTAATCTATTCCGATTTTAAATAAGTAAGTACCGCTTTGTTCTTTCTGCTCATGAGGATGTGCGAAGATGTTTGTTCTTCGTTGAAAACATCACCCGCACGCTCGAAATCTTTGAGAACAAGTGCCCGATAAAAGCTGCCCGGCAGAGAAAACAATACGAAGAGACACCTTTCATAGCCAGGACTGGCGTATTATCAATATAAGAGCGTCACCGGGCTGCTGGCGAGCCTTGAACACAGTCTATATGCCTTTCGATTGTTATTTTGCTTTG
This sequence comes from Ixodes ricinus, assembly GCA_037355805.1. Lineage (NCBI taxonomy): Eukaryota > Metazoa > Arthropoda > Arachnida > Ixodida > Ixodidae > Ixodes > Ixodes ricinus. The sequence continues at coordinate 9,574 of JAZHYW010052959.1, read as the reverse complement.
AATCGTCGCTTGTTTTTTACACACCTCCTGCGGAACACATGTTTGGGACTGAAATGTAGCAAAGTTAAAGATCGTTCACCGATGAAGAAAAATGCGCTAACTAAAGCAATTACACTTTTAGAATGTTAATCAAGGCACATACTATTTGGTACGACCAAAATAACCAAAACGTTCCGTGTTATTTTTCGGCGAAGAGACAAAATACACGCGCGTTTTCCCATAGGAATGCACGGGAGCACCGCAAAAGTAGACTGGTTGCTGTCTGCTTCAATTTGCGTCACGGAAGTCGCATAGACACTAGCGCCAGTTGAACCTCTAGCGCACATTACAATGCTATGCTGTAACCTCCTCTATAATTTTATTTTCGAAATATATTGTCACCTTAACCGCACCTATTAACGGCATGTAAAATAATATATATATATACGTTTAGTTGTAATCTATATTTCTGAAGCCACACTGATAGATTGTCCAGATAATTATTTGTCAAAGATTCTAAGGCCGCTTTAGAGGTTGAAGCAAAAAACGCGTTAGTGTCGCCTGCGTACATGACAAGCTCAGGGGATCTCAATGTGTTTGTGATATCTTTGACATAAAGAAGAATTAAGAGGGGGCCCAAATAGACCCTTGTGGAACACCGTACTTTATTTTGAGTTTATTAGAAGAATTGTTGTTAATATAAACATACTGCATGCGATTTTGGAGGTCGTTTTTTTTATTAAAGTCAGAGCAACCCCACGTATGCCGTACCTTTGAAGCTTAATTAGTAATATGTCAGTTTGGATCGTATCGAAGGCCTTTCTAAAATCTAGGAATAAGCCTAAGATGTAAAATTTATTTTCAATGTTGTTTATAATTTTATCTTTTACTTCTACAAGTACCTGCTCTGCGGAATTAGATTCTTGAAAGCCATATTGACATATTTGTTTATTACACTGTGCCTGGAAAAAGAATTGTCTAGTATAGCATTTCTAACCGCTTCAAATATTTTTGAGAAAATTGGCAAAACCGAGATAGGTCTATAATCCTGTAGAAGGTATTCCCCGCCACCCTTGTACAACCGAAGTGTCTCCACATTTTTATTTTAATCATATCATATTTTTCTTCCTTCCTTTCTTTTTTCTTTTTTTTTCTAAATGCGTAAATCTGAATCTAATCGATTCCTCATTTACCGTAACTGTCCTCATTAACTTTATTTCAATTAAATATTTTAAGCGGAGACTAAGATCATCTTGCCTTTTTAATTTTATTTTATTGTATTGGAATCTTCTGGCATCAGGTACTGCTGGCTTCAGGCCAACCCATGCCCCGAGCCTATGGTGATGTCAAAATAGCAACTCGTTTTCTTTATTTTAGTTTAAACAAATATTTATTACGTGGCTGGTTATTCTGCATCTCACTATTAATGACATTCATATGTAGTAAGAGATATTCATTCAATAAATTTCTGTTTGCTTAAAGGGGCGATGCAACAATTTTTGTACTTTCCGCAAATACCGCTTAAAACGGATCCCTGGCGTTAATGACTTATGAAACACGCGTTCGTTTTTCACCCCACGCAATAGAAGTCCCAGAAAAAAACTTAAGAAAAACGAGCAGCGTTGACCCCCTCAACTCGCAGCCAGAACAAGCGGCCACGTGATCTGGAGCGGATTATATGCCGCCAATGTTGCTCATGGCCACGCGCTGGGGTTGGCAAAGCACAGGACACGCGCTGAGTTCCAGACATTGTTATGGCTCGGCTATTGTCGTCGTTGCAGCGATTGGACACGGGCCACTACCCGAGTGCTTCTCGAGCTAGTAATTATCACGAGCCCAAATCGAGTGCCCACGCAATGCTCGGGTCCAATCTATGAACCGCATTCAAATATCGTCATATGGGTGTACTGCGATCCCCACGTTACGTCATCAAATTTTGCAAAGGAGAGATTGAATGAAAATGATCGCTTTGTCCTTGAAATTACACCGCAACAAAGGAGTTTCTTGGCCAGTGGCGTTGCGTGTGAGTATCCTTGAGTCCCAGGTGTGCCAGTAAGCTCGTGTAAAGAGAAAAACATTCCAATTGAGTATCGTTGCACCGCTCCTTTAATTCTTCGTGTGCGACACTATGGATCGCGTAAACGGATGGAACTTTTCAGTCATGCAAGCAGCCGAAGAAGATTACACTAACTAGTTTTCAGCGGTTTTCTAAACCTTGATATCAGCACTGTGTCTCTTCAACAAATAAACATCACGGCTGATAACGTCATCCTGTATTTCCTTCGAAGATTGCGCAAATGCCCGAGTTAATCTGCGTTCTTTCCTTTTCGATACCTGAAAGACTTTCTTTTTATCTTACGATTACTTACCAAGTAGTTCGTTAACATACCTCTCGAAAGGCTTTCCTAAAACAATTGAACCTGTTAAGCTGTTATCCCCCACTGCATCAAACCTTATCAACCGCAACTTTGTTTCTTCAAATATACCGAAATGGAAAATCGTTGCATATTGGTATTTTGCCCAATTATTGAAGGATAGCTACGATAGTTGCAACTTACAAATAAGACGACGTCAATTCCAGTTGTGCTCGATTAACGAATTCATATATGAACCAAAACACAGACTCATAACCCCCCCCTTTCTTTTTTTTTTTTTTTTAATAACCCAACACATGTAGTGCACGCGAACCTTTGTAAGTTTGTGACTCTTATGAAAATTAACCCGATAACTCTGCCTCCATTCTTCCAGGTAACCTAGCACAAATCCTCGTATGAACCCCCCCCCCCCCCCCAAAAAATATATATAAAAAATAGCCACCAAAATGCAGGCTCTGCAGGGAATGCCTAATTAGTGAAGCTCCCTGAGTGCCATATTTAGTCGTAATATTCATCGAACAGAACCAAAACAACTCCAGAGAAGACAGCCGCGGAATGCCTAATTCCTGAGTCTCTCTTAATTTCTTCAGAAGGATCTCGTCGTGATCCTCGTGCAACGTGCTCCCACGAGAACACGTCTCGACTTTCCGTTTCCTCGGTCGGTCGGGTGTCCTCTCCTCCTTCCCGCTTCACGCGCTGTTCGCGTCGGTTTCGCCGGCCGCTTTCGCTGTTGCGAGAGAGAGAGGAGCAGCAGCCTTCCTCGCAGAAAGAGGGCCAAGTGAGAGAGAGAGAGGCGGTTGCAGCTTGTGTGGCTTCGCGGCGACCACTACGCAGGAACCAGAACGGTGCTTGACGTTCAACGGTGCGTCCGTCCGCAGTTTGCGGGAACGGCAGAAAGCGTGCGCGTGCGAAAGTCGCGTTCGTGTCGGAGGTGTGAAGGATCCTGTGCGACACCCTGCGCGACGCTCGCCTCGTTCCGCCGCTCCGGTGGTCCGAACTGGAATAGCACCAGCGGAGGTGTACAGACACACCGCGTCGAACAAAGGGAGTTTCCGATCGGAGTATACGGCCACAGTCGCGGGGTGAGTACGCGCATTTTACGCCATTAGTTGTCTCCCGATTTTCGCGCAAGAGGAAGAGGTGTATTTTCAGATGATATGTACGGTTTATTCGACGTTTAAATTGTTTTGTAAGAACGTGCGAGGGAGGCTTACGATAGGTGTGTGTGTGTGTGTGTGTGTGTTTGTGTGACGTAGTAGCGAAATTAGTAGAGCACACTGATAAGCTTCATTTAGGGTTTTAAATAATTAATCGGAATTCAACAACAACAACAAAAAAAACGAAAGAGCCGGGTTTGTGTTTGCGATGTATGATGAATAAGCAGTGTGACCCCGGCATATAGTTAGCTTAAAGCAAAAACTTTTTACATATATTTTTTTTAATTTTCGCGCGAGGAAGTGCTGAATTAACACGCTTTTTTATCGTCTTTGTTCGTACGCATCTGCGTCCGTAATTTTTGCCCTTGCAATAGACCCTTTCCGAAAATCAGTTGCAGAGCCACAACCGACGCTCTAATGGCGGCGCTACACAATTTCTCCCCGCCAGAAAAAGCGAACGTTTTCGAAAGCATGGAGCAGAAAGAGGAAAACATGTTGGTTCTTTTACGTCAGCTTCGATTCCTCAAAATCGAGGGTGCTTGATTTAACCAAGCATGATCTCCTATCACCTCCATTGGAGCGGCAATATTGGAGCTTTTGGTACTGCCATGAGGTGACTCTCACTTTCGAAAAGGGCCTATTGCGTACAACGTGGTCATAGTGCAGGCACGTTTCTTAAAGGGACTGTCCGGTGATATCCGGAAGTTACGAAGATTTTGCGCTGGTCACCCAGAGTGGGCTGCAATATAGGGAGATGTGATATCCATTTCATGAAAAGGCGCCTCAATATTCGTTCAGTCAATTATGAACATCAATATGCAACTGCATGCCAAATATCGCAGGTATGCATGGCTGGTCGTGTCGTGACGTCACATCCGGCATGCTAACGTCATAGTCGGGGGCGATAACTTATTCCAGGTTTTGATCGACATGGTTGATAGTGCGTACAAAGACCATCGTCGAAGAACTCAGCTTCCCTGAGTACCGTAATTCTTGTCTTTCTCAGAACGATGTTGTTTTATTGAGACATAAGTCAAGAGCTGTCGTGCAGCTCTTTGCGCGATGTTACGTCAGAGCTTCCGCTGTTGCCAACGAAAACGCCGTGTGTTTTGCGGTTGCAATCTGAGCAGATGGGCTCTGTTGAAAATTGAATTAATTGTGCGGAGGAGGATTGAAAGTTCGGATGTTGTGTGAAAGATATTCATAATTAACAGCAATGACAATATAATTTAGTTGTTGTTAGTTAAAGTAGTTGTTGTAGTTGTTAGTTAGAGTCACCTTGGTAAAACTTTTCCTGCTCGCAGTTGGTCAGATTAGATCGCGTAAAGCAAATACTAAGATAACCCCAAAATCAAACAAACAAACGAATTTTCGCGCAGCACCCCATTACATATCGGCACCAAATTATGAAACACCAAAACATTACCCAAAATTTAAAAGTCCCCATATCAGTTGTTCTTTTAGGAATTCCATCCCTATCTCTCTCTGTATCTCTGTGTGTGCGTGTGTGTGTGTGTGTTGGCATTGCTACGTCGAAGTCACGCATGAACAACACGGCTGAGAAGGTTCATTAGTTTGCCACCTTAAAGACGTTTAGAAATAGGATTGATTGAAAACACGTTGGGTGTAGTGCTTACACCCCTTCGTCCCATATATAACACCCCAAAAACTACAGTTCGACGTTCGGTCGTCGAACCGGCGATACGAGCTTTCACGAGCGGCTTGATTGTTGTGTGACACAACTTATTAAAATAGCTAATGTACGCATTAAATACTACAGGAAAACACTCAAGGTTTTGTTAACCCTGCTGTAAAAACAGTCTTTTTTTTTATACGTGCATAGCTATTGAATAAGTTACATTACGCGACTATTAAGCCGCTCGTAAAAGTTGGTATCGTCAGTTCGACGTGCGTGGACTGAACGTCGAGATGTAGTTTTCGGATGTTTCTTGAGACTTCGGACAAGGGGTGTAAGTACTACACCCCTGTTTCTGAGAGTGTATAGCCACCGAGAGTTTAAGAAACGCGACTTGTCTCGAGCCTTGAGCAAGCTGTTGTCGCTCCGCAACCAATCGTATTGCGGCACTAACCGAAAATAACGCCGAAAAACTAAATTACAATGCAAAAAGCGTGGATATAACAAAGCCACTCTTCATATTTACTCGTCTGTCTGACTACATCTCTGGGCTCTTCCCCGCCACTGGAGAGCACCTGCTGCGGCTCATAGCTTTCGCAGTGGGCTTTATTGCAGGGTCAATATAATATTTCTATCGTAATGACTCGATTGGCCGCAGCTGCATGCGCGCACTACTTTTCTTCTTTTTCTTTTTTTTTTTTTTCTTCACATTTCGAGATCAAGAGGTCAGCAGCAGCTTGAGCGATCAATTTCGCTTAGTCGAGATCGGCGTGTTCGACCTTCGCGTGAATGAGCGCAGCCGAGTCGGAAAGAAATTTATCCCGCCAGCCATGGTTTTGTCTGTGCGTGAAGAAAACCACAACGCGCTGCTATAGAAGTCTGACTAAATGTTTACCTTCATACACTGAATTTTTTTTTTGTTTTGTTTATGCGTTGGTTTTCTTTTCTTTTTTTTTTGTCGTCGAGATTTTTTTGTTATCGAAGTCTTGCATTCTTCTACACGCTAAGAAATCCTGTGAGTCTACTTTCCGCAAAGCTCTTGTGAGAGTCAATCGCTGCACCCTACGGAGGGAACTGGATGAATAACGGGGCTGAAAATATGTTTATGCTGCAATCGTGTGCCATGCACAAGACTACAACGTATTAAAATAGCGAAAGAAGCCAAGTGAAACGCACGCTCGTTTGTAAATAATGACAAAAATAAAGGGATACATATACACTTTATTTTTATAAAAGAAACATACTGGGAGCTTCTAAATTGTCCCGACTCTACTTCGATTTATTTTATTGACCTGGTAGGCGCGCACAAGTATTGCACAAGGTTTTTTTTATTGTTGTTTTACACCGGGACAAGTTTGGGATTTCTAGTATGAGGTTCATATTTTTTAGTGGACATCATTATTTTTTTATGATGATAAGCCATTTTAGTGGAATAGTGGGACTTTCTTGTCTCCTTTAAACTTGCCTTTATAAAATATCTAATGATAAAAGCTATTTACTTTCGGTGTGTCCAAAAACAACCGTGCAGTCTTTTGTACAGTAGATATCCTGCGTTAGATAATTCTCATTATCAATTGAGAGATCCCGCAATATAACAAAATAGCCTATAAAATTATATTATAAAATATGATAATTATTCCAACAAGGTTTACAATTAACGCCGCAATTATCACAATCTGCCAACGTTTCTCGTGTGTAGCATCAGGACATGCGATCCCGCAACTTCATACAGAATTCAGACGCAACAAATCAGCATCTCTTGATGCATTAAACATCATGTTAATTTATTTACTTATTTTATTGTGCCTTCAGGGCCGAACCATTTTAGAGAGGAATCCAGGACAACGGAGCGAGCTAGAAAGATAGAACAATGACGCCTAAGGGCTACATCGAGAAGAAGTGAAATATACTATATAGACCAGCGGTCGAGTGACGCTTAAAATTCCTTTTCCTTACCTGCTACATGCAATTGGCCGTCAGTCACTGCCATTTCAATGGCACCTTGTAGAGCTTACCAAGCCGGATGCGCAGGAACATGCCGGTTTTTCTCTGTATCTCTGCTTTTGTCCGAACTGGAAAGGTACCAGATAAATAATAGAGGACAATTACGGTACAGGGGCATGGGTTGAGCTTGGTGTTCCAGATATGCGTATCAGCGCCCATTTTTGTTCAGATCGCTTTATGGATTAATTAAGTATTAAAACAATGCCCTTGCAACAAATCAGAATCAAAATTTGCACTAATTTCGTACTTTTATTAAACAAAAACTGCACACTTAAAATATACATTTTAGTTTTAATATACTTCTGGTGTGCTGCGTATCTTAGTGGTGCGATCGGCCCGTCGACCCAGCCCGGCAACTGAGGTATGCGTGTCTTTTGGCAAGTTTCCTTGAGATGTGTTGAATAAAATTGCAAAACCAATCTACGTTTGGCATATACCTATATTACGTTTTACCAAAACGAATAAACTCTGTGTAAAAACAACATATATACAAAAAACGGCGACTATTTTGAATAGTACATCCCCAGTTTACCTTGGCGTGTTATCCCAACCGCCTATAAAAAGCTCCCTCAGAAGTGAGGACAAGTGGATTCTTCGCTCCTAGCGGCGTTCCTTAATCTTCGGGAGGTCAGAAGCATACATTAGTCGCGCAAAGGGTCCCCCGTATAGAGCTGCCAACACTTCGTAAAATCACCCGCTGCATGCCACTTTATCGCGTTCGCTCCCCGCAGTGTCCCGTTGCGGTTCTTCGCACAAAGCGGAATTTCGTATTATCCGGAGTCGTTGTCGTAGCTCGCTTCTGGGTCGACCGCTTCGTTTCATTAGCGGCGTACCTAACTCGTCTGCTCTCTCTAACTTCTCTCTCTCTCTCTCTCACCATTCCCTGCTTTTTTCTCTCCCTCCACCTTTCTTTGCTTCTCTCTTTCTCCCGCTCTGCACGTAGAAGCGCACGTAACCGTTCTAAACGCCGGGATGACGCGTTCTTGAGAGGCCTCCTTTGTGGGAATGCCATCTCCGGCCGTTGTCTGCATTCTCTCGTCGTAAAGAGCAACTTGACAACTCTGCGCGCTTTCGTGGCCATGACGTGGGGATTCATCGGTGCGAAAACGAACGTGAAAGAGAAATACCGGCAGTCATCACAAAAATTTTTCCGTCTTTTATTTTTATTTTTTTATTTTTTTTAAATACAAATGAGTTACTAATTGATCGTAGATGCAAGAGTGCAGGAGTCAAGAAAAATTCCAGATAGAAGCCGTTTGTTTCGAAGTTGTCGGTTCTCCTATTAATTGTTTTGCTTTCCTTGCCTTGTTGTGTGAGACGAACACTATCTACTCCTGAAAATAGGTATTGTTCCATTTGACGTCGTCACCCGATCGAGTATGTGCATGTATTCAGCTAAGCCTGTGAGAGGCTTGGCTGCACACATGTGATACTTCTTGACACAACTCTGCCCAGGCAGTTGCTAAAGAGGTCCTAAATGGCGCGAACATGCATTCACTCATGTACCCCTGCCGTTACTGGTACCTGCTCCAAAACCAGAGTACACTGGCCGTCTTTTGATTTGGGAGAGACTGCATCGAGATGACGGCTATACCAAAACTCCTTACCACCCCTGCCCCATGCGGTGTGTTCGTCGCTCGCTGTTTGAGGGCAAGAGCACCGCCTTCTTGGGCCTGCTCGAGCTGTTTTCTTAGCCGTAGGGGCATGTCCTCATAGCTAAGAAATAAAATATGTAGTAACTCTGTATATCGTTGTTGTTGTTGTTGTTGTTTTCTCTTTTTTGGAGATATCTTTGCTTTGTCGAAACCGTAGGTGCGGCTGATGCAGCAGAAGTACGCGTGAGGTTTCGAAATAGGTAATCGCACGCGCAACTGTTGCCACAACGCGTTACAATGCAAGACTGAGGTAGTTTTAGGAGCCCCGTAAACAAAGAGGGAAAAACGCGAAAAAACGTACAACTCCAAAAAAAGAAAGAATCCGTTCTTGAAGTTTTTTTGACGGCCCAAGAACCTCTTTCAGCTCGTGAAGAACGGTTTGGCCTCAACGCACTATCGCCCCCTGACGCACTAGAAAGGCCACTGGGCGATAAAAACCTCTTTCGCCGTCAAAAAAAAAAGAAGCTTGAAAAAAATAACCTTATAATTTCTTCTCGCGAAAAACTTTTTAGGGGTGTGCTTAAAATATGTTTTAGGGTGCAACATACATAACAAGCCGAAGAACCCCTAAAGCCCGCATCACACTGCTCATACATCCTACAAAAGACAGTCTGCAAACACGAGTCACCGCAATATCTCGTGGTTCGAATGCCACGTGCCCAAGTTTCTCCTTGACGTCATTGCCGTGCGGCATTCGAAGCACAGATCTCGTGGTGACTCGCGTTCGAATCTGTATTCAGACTGTCTTTTGTATGATGTATAAGCAGG
>JAZHYW010052958.1:0-12089 GCA_037355805.1 Ixodes ricinus | reverse complement strand
ACCCATCTGCCGACCGTCTCTGAAACAGAAGATTTACTTCCCTGGTCAGAAGAGAGTGCACGCCCTCAAATACCAGGCTATCATCTGCGCCAATGGAATTATCTGCGAATTCGACGGGCCATTCCCCGGTCACAGGCACGACGCTGGTAGGTGTAACTTGCTTTTGGCGCCCATCCTGTAGCTGACGCAGCACGGCAGTTATAGAGTTTAATAATAGGCGGTCCCAAAGCTTTGGGGCCCCAAAAGAAATAGGGGCTCAGCACTGCGCATGCGCAGAGCCCAAACTCCGTTTGGGCTTTGGGCTGGCGCGTGCCCCCAACCGTGAAATTCGAGAAATGGCGTGGGACCCCCAAATTGCTTGGGCCGGATAGTGTCGGCAAACATGGCGGTGCCCTTTCCGCTCGCTTCAGGAGCACAATTCGTCATGGTCGCTGCAGTATTAGCCCATTTCAATGCCAATGAATAGTGCAACCGGCTTTCGCTTTTGCTTTATCTCGCTCAAGTCACAAAGAATGAACGGTGGGCTCGCCCCATATTAAAGATCGTACCTGATTCTGGCCGTTCCTAAGCCTCAAGCATACGTCGTAACTGTTGACATGGTAACGTATTGCTACTCCGTGGCTAAAGGCTCATTCCACACAGACCCGTTCTTTTTACGTTACATTACGAAAAGTCACCGGGAAATCTGTGCTTCGTATTAAACTGTGCCAGCAGCAGGTCGACCCGGTCGCGGATGCCCGCGTGGAGAAATTTCTTCCGATTGCTTCAGAGACCCTTTCGGCAATTGAAGTCCATCTCCCGGAATCCTGGAATGGGTTAGTGGCGTACACTTTGCGTAGCACATACATATCATCGTCGATCGAGAAGCGAACGCGCGCGGAGCCTTCTCTTCCGCCATTTTCTTCTGGCCTTGGATCGGCCTCGACTCGTTCGGCCATCCCGCTTCGGGTGTAGCCGAAACTATCCAATCCGTAGCGCTCTAATTTGGCGCTTGTTCTCGTAGTAACATAGAGAGTTGAGCAGCTGGTACTTAGAAGACATACCTAAAACAGCGCACAAGCACAGGAGGAAGATAAGAGAACACTGGAAGGGGCGCTGACTTCCAACTTATACATTGTGAAACCAAGAGAGAGAGGAAGCTTCAGACATAGTCCACGTTGTTGTTTTTCTTTCTTCTTTTTCTCATCTTTTTTTTCGTCGTGACCTTATAATATCAGTTTTCTCCTTTTCTACTGCAACTTAGTAATGTATCTGTTTTTATTCTTCCTTCTTTTTACCTTGTGGGTGCGCCTGGGCTTCATGTCTGAAGCTTCCTCTTCTCTTTCTTTCACAATACATAAGTTGGGAGGCAGCGCTCTTTCCTGTGTTCTATTTTCTTCCTCCTGTGCTTGCGCGCTGTTTTAGGTATGGCTCGATCTCGAATTTTTTGGGCGTTCGTGTGCGCTTTGACCATCTGCAGCCGAAGATTTTGGCCTTCAACTATGCTGAGACTGAGACGAACGCGAGTGCGCATACTCTGCGAGCAGCTGCACTATTTAGATCTGAGCTGGAGCGACTTGAAGCCTTCAAATACTTGTTTTCAAGCTGCAGGTATCGTGCCACGAACGAAATCCACTCGGAGCCACGGAGTATAGCCATACGTTGCCATGTCAACGGTTACCGCGTCTCTTTAGGCTTAGGAACGGCCAGACTCAGGGACAATCTTTAAAATGGGGCAAGCCCACCGCTCATTCTTTTTGATTTGAGCGAGATAAAGCAAAGCGAAAGCCGGTTGCATGCATTCATTGGCATTGAAATCGGCTAATACTGCAGCGACCATGACGAATTTGCTCCGAAGCGAGCGGAAAGGGCGCCGCCAAGCCCCAAACGGAGTTTGGGTTCGGCGCATGCCCAGTGGTGAGCCCCTAGTTTCTTTGGGGCCCCCAAGCTTTGGGGTCCCCTATTCTAAAACTCTCTACTGGATCAGTAACTACCCGTGCATGTACGATCAAAATAAATTGAAGGCCACGTAATCTATTCCGATTTTAAATAAGTAAGTACCGTTTTGTTCTTTCTGCTCATGAGGATGTGCGAAGATGTTTGTTCTTCGTTGAAAACATCACCCGCACGCTCGAAATCTTTGAGAACAAGTGCCCGATAAAAGCTGCCCGGCAGAGAAAACAATACGAAGAGACACCTTTCATAGCCAGGACTGGCGTATTATCAATATAAGAGCGTCACCGGGCTGCTGGCGAGCCTTGAACACAGTCTATATGCCTTTCGATTGTTATTTTGCTTTGAATCGTCGCTTGTTTTTTACACACCTCCTGCGGAACACATGTTTGGGACTGAAATGTAGCAAAGTTAAAGATCGTTCACCGATGAAGAAAAATGCGCTAACTAAAGCAATTACACTTTTAGAATGTTAATCAAGGCACATACTATTTGGTACGACCAAAATAACCAAAACGTTCCGTGTTATTTTTCGGCGAAGAGACAAAATACACGCGCGTTTTCCCATAGGAATGCACGGGAGCACCGCAAAAGTAGACTGGTTGCTGTCTGCTTCAATTTGCGTCACGGAAGTCGCATAGACACTAGCGCCAGTTGAACCTCTAGCGCACATTACAATGCTATGCTGTAACCTCCTCTATAATTTTATTTTCGAAATATATTGTCACCTTAACCGCACCTATTAACGGCATGTGAAAATAATATATATATATACGTTTAGTTGTAATCTATATTTCTGAAGCCACACTGATAGATTGTCCAGATAATTATTTGTCAAAGATTCTAAGGCCGCTTTAGAGGTTGAAGCAAAAAACGCGTTAGTGTCGCCTGCGTACATGACAAGCTCAGGGGATCTCAATGTGTTTGTGATATCTTTGACATAAAGAAGAATTAAGAGGGGGCCCAAATAGACCCTTGTGGAACACCGTACTTTATTTTGAGTTTATTAGAAGAATTGTTGTTAATATAAACATACTGCATGCGATTTTGGAGGTCGTTTTTTTTATTAAAGTCAGAGCAACCCCACGTATGCCGTACCTTTGAAGCTTAATTAGTAATATGTCAGTTTGGATCGTATCGAAGGCCTTTCTAAAATCTAGGAATAAGCCTAAGATGTAAAATTTATTTTCAATGTTGTTTATAATTTTATCTTTTACTTCTACAAGTACCTGCTCTGCGGAATTAGATTCTTGAAAGCCATATTGACATTTGTTTATTACACTGTGCCTGGAAAAAAATTGTCTAGTATAGCATTTCTAACCGCTTCAAATATTTTTGAGAAAATTGGCAAAACCGAGATAGGTCTATAATCCTGTAGAAGGTATTCCCCGCCACCCTTGTACAACCGAAGTGTCTCCACATTTTTATTTTAATCATATCATATTTTTCTTCCTTCCTTTCTTTTTTCTTTTTTTTTCTAAATGCGTAAATCTGAATCTAATCGATTCCTCATTTACCGTAACTGTCCTCATTAACTTTATTTCAATTAAATATTTTAAGCGAAGACTAAGATCATCTTGCCTTTTTAATTTTATTTTATTGTATTGGAATCTTCTGGCATCAGGTACTGCTGGCTTCAGGCCAACCCATGCCCCGAGCCTATGGTGATGTCAAAATAGCAACTCGTTTTCTTTATTTTAGTTTAAACAAATATTTATTACGTGGTTGGTTATTCTGCATCTCACTATTAATGACATTCATATGTAGTAAGAGATATTCATTCAATAAATTTCTGTTTGCTTAATTCTTCGTGTGCGACACTATGGATCGCGTAAACGGATGGAACTTTTCAGTCATGCAAGCAGCCGAAGAAGATTACACTAACTAGTTTTCAGCGGTTTTCAAACCTTGATATCAGCACTGTGTCTCTTCAACAAATAAACATCACGGCTGATAACGTCATCCTGTATTTCCTTCGAAGATTGCGCAAATGCCCGATTTAATCTGCGTTCTTTCCTTTTCGATACCTGAAAGACTTTCTTTTTATCTTACGATTACTTACCAAGTAGTTCGTTAACATACCTCTCGAAAGGCTTTCCTAAAACAATTGAACCTGTTAAGCTGTTATCCCCCACTGCATCAAACCTTATCAACCGCAACTTTCTTTCTTCAAATATCCGAAATGGAAAATCGTTGCATATTGGTATTTTGCCCAATTATTGAAGGATAGCTACGATAGTTCCAACTTACAAATAAGACGACGTCAATTCCAGTTGTGCTCGATTAACGAATTCATATATGAAGCAAAACACAGACTCATAACCCCCCCCCCCCTTTCTTTTTTTTTTTTTTTTGATAACCCAACACATGTAGTGCACGCGAACCTTTGTAAGTTTGTGACTCTTATGAAAATTAACCCGATAACTCTGCCTCCATTCTTCCAGGTAACCTAGCACAAATCCTCGTATGAACCCCCCCCCCCCCCCAAAAAATATATAAAAAAATAGCCATCAAGATGCAGGCTCTGCAGGGAATGCCTAATTAGTGAAGCTCCCTGAGTGCCATATTTAGTCGTAATATTCATCGAACAGAACCAAAACAACTCCAGAGAAGACAGCCGCGGAATGCCTAATTCCTGAGTCTCTCTTAATTTCTTCAGAAGGATCTCGTCGTGATCCTCGTGCAACGTGCTCCCACGAGAACACGTCTCGACTTTCCGTTTCCTCGGTCGGTCGGGTGTCCTCTCCCTCCTTCCCGCTTCACGCGCTGTTCGCGTCGGTTTCGCCGGCCGCTTTCGCTGTTGCGAGAGAGAGAGGAGGAGCAGCAGCCTTCCTCGGAGAAAGAGGGCCAAGTGAGAGAGAGAGAGGGCGGTTGCAGCTTGTGTGGCTTCGCGGCGACCACTACGCAGGAACCAGAACGGTGCTTGACGTTCAACGGTGCGTCCGTCCGCAGTTTGCGGGAACGGCAGAAAGCGTGCGCGTGCGAAAGTCGCGTTCGTGTCGGAGGTGTGAAGGATCCTGTGCGACACCCTGCGCGACGCTCGCCTCGTTCCGCCGCTCCGGTGGTCCGAACTGGAATAGCACCAGCGGAGGTGTACAGACACACCGCGTCGAACAAAGGGAGTTTCCGATCGGAGTATACGGCCACAGTCGCGGGGTGAGTACGCGCATTTTACGCCATTAGTTGTCTCCCGATTTTCGCGCAAGAGGAAGAGGTGTATTTTCAGATGATATGTACGGTTTATTCGACGTTTAAATTGTTTTGTAAGAACGTGCGAGGGAGGCTTACGATAGGTGTGTGTGTGTGTGTGTGTGTGTTTGTGTGACGTAGTAGCGAAATTAGTAGAGCACACTGATAAGCTTCATTTAGGGTTTTAAATAATTAATCGGAATTCAACAACAACAACAAAAAAACGAAAGAGCCGGGTTTGTGTTTGCGATGTATGATGAATAAGCAGTGTGACCCCGGCATATAGTTAGCTTAAAGCAAAAACTTTTACATATATTTTTTTTTAATTTTCGCGCGAGGAAGTGCTGAATTAACACGCTTTTTTATCGTCTTTGTTCGTACGCATCTGCGTCCGTAATTTTTGCCCTTGCAATAGACCCTTTCCGAAAATCAGTTGCAGAGCCACAACCGACGCTCTAATGGCGGCGCTACACAATTTCTCCCGCCAGAAAAAGCGAACGTTTTCGAAAGCATGGAGCAGAAAGAGGAAAACATGTTGGTTCTTTTACGTCAGCTTCGATTCCCAAAATCGAGGGTGCTTGATTTAACCAAGCATGATCTCCTATCACCTCCATTGGAGCGGCAATATTGGAGCTTTTGGTACTGCCATGAGGTGACTCTCACTTTCGAAAAGGGCCTATTGCGTACAACGTGGTCATAGTGCAGGCACGTTTCTTAAAGGGACTGTCCGGTGATATCCGGAAGTTACGAAGATTTTGCGCTGGTCACCCAGAGTGGGCTGCAATATAGGGAGATGTGATATCCATTTCATGAAAAGGCGCCTCAATATTCGTTCAGTCAATTATGAACATCAATATGCAACTGCATGCCAAATATCGCAGGTATGCATGGCTGGTCGTGTCGTGACGTCACATCCGGCATGCTAACGTCATAGTCGGGGGCGATAACTTATTCCAGGTTTTGATCGACATGGTTGATAGTGCGTACAAAGACCATCGTCGAAGAACTCAGCTTCCCTGAGTACCGTAATTCTTGTCTTTCTCAGAACGATGTTGTTTTATTGAGACATAAGTCAAGAGCTGTCGTGCAGCTCTTTGCGCGATGTTACGTCAGAGCTTCCGCTGTTGCCAACGAAAACGCCGTGTGTTTTGCGGTTGCAATCTGAGCAGATGGGCTCTGTTGAAAATTGAATTAATTGTGCGGAGGAGGATTGAAAGTTCGGATGTTGTGTGAAAGATATTCATAATTAACAGCAATGACAATATAATTTAGTTGTTGTTAGTTAAAGTAGTTGTTGTAGTTGTTAGTTAGAGTCACCTTGGTAAAACTTTTCCTGCTCGCAGTTGGTCAGATTAGATCGCGTAAAGCAAATACTAAGATAACCCCAAAATCAAACAAACAAACGAATTTTCGCGCAGCACCCCATTACATATCGGCACCAAATTATGAAACACCAAAACATTACCCAAAATTTAAAAGTCCCCATATCAGTTGTTCTTTTAGGAATTCCATCCCTATCTCTCTCTGTATCTCTGTGTGTGCGTGTGTGTGTGTGTGTTGGCATTGCTACGTCGAAGTCACGCATGAACAACACGGCTGAGAAGGTTCATTAGTTTGCCACCTTAAAGACGTTTAGAAATAGGATTGATTGAAAACACGTTGGGTGTAGTGCTTACACCCCTTCGTCCCATATATAACACCCCAAAAACTACAGTTCGACGTTCGGTCGTCGAACCGGCGATACGAGCTTTCACGAGCGGCTTGATTGTTGTGTGACACAACTTATTAAAATAGCTAATGTACGCATTAAATACTACAGGAAAACACTCAAGGTTTTGTTAACCCTGCTGTAAAAACAGTCTTTTTTTTTTTTATACGTGCATAGCTATTGAATAAGTTACATTACGCGACTATTAAGCCGCTCGTAAAAGTTGGTATCGTCAGTTCGACGTGCGTGGACTGAACGTCGAGATGTAGTTTTCGGATGTTTCTTGAGACTTCGGACAAGGGGTGTAAGTACTACACCCCTGTTTCTGAGAGTGTATAGCCACCGAGAGTTTAAGAAACGCGACTTGTCTCGAGCCTTGAGCAAGCTGTTGTCGCTCCGCAACCAATCGTATTGCGGCACTAACCGAAAATAACGCCGAAAAACTAAATTACAATGCAAAAAGCGTGGATATAACAAAGCCACTCTTCATATTTACTCGTCTGTCTGACTACATCTCTGGGCTCTTCCCCGCCACTGGAGAGCACCTGCTGCGGCTCATAGCTTTCGCAGTGGGCTTTATTGCAGGGTCAATATAATATTTCTATCGTAATGACTCGATTGGCCGCAGCTGCATGCGCGCACTACTTTTCTTCTTTTTCTTTTTTTTTTTTTTCTTCACATTTCGAGATCAAGAGGTCAGCAGCAACTTGAGCGATCAATTTCGCTTAGTCGAGATCGGCGTGTTCGACCTTCGCGTGAATGAGCGCAGCCGAGTCGGAAAGAAATTTATCCCGCCAGCCATGGTTTTGTCTGTGCGTGAAGAAAACCACAACGCGCTGCTATAGAAGTCTGACTAAATGTTTACCTTCATACACTGAATTTTTTTTTTGTTTTGTTTATGCGTTGGTTTTCTTTTCTTTTTTTTTTGTCGTCGAGATTTTTTTGTTATCGAAGTCTTGCATTCTTCTACACGCTAAGAAATCCTGTGAGTCTACTTTCCGCAAAGCTCTTGTGAGAGTCAATCGCTGCACCCTACGGAGGGAACTGGATGAATAACGGGGCTGAAAATATGTTTATGCTGCAATCGTGTGCCATGCACAAGACTACAACGTATTAAAATAGCGAAAGAAGCCAAGTGAAACGCACGCTCGTTTGTAAATAATGACAAAAATAAAGGGATACATATACACTTTATTTTTATAAAAGAAACATACTGGGAGCTTCTAAATTGTCCCGACTCTACTTCGATTTATTTTATTGACCTGGTAGGCGCGCACAAGTATTGCACAAGGTTTTTTTTATTGTTGTTTTACACCGGGACAAGTTTGGGATTTCTAGTATGAGGTTCATATTTTTTAGTGGACATCATTATTTTTTTATGATGATAAGCCATTTTAGTGGAATAGTGGGACTTTCTTGTCTCCTTTAAACTTGCCTTTATAAAATATCTAATGATAAAAGCTATTTACTTTCGGTGTGTCCAAAAACAACCGTGCAGTCTTTTGTACAGTAGATATCCTGCGTTAGATAATTCTCATTATCAATTGAGAGATCCCGCAATATAACAAAATAGCCTATAAAATTATATTATAAAATATGATAATTATTCCAACAAGGTTTACAATTAACGCCGCAATTATCACAATCTGCCAACGTTTCTCGTGTGTAGCATCAGGACATGCGATCCCGCAACTTCATACAGAATTCAGACGCAACAAATCAGCATCTCTTGATGCATTAAACATCATGTTAATTTATTTACTTATTTTATTGTGCCTTCAGGGCCGAACCATTTTAGAGAGGAATCCAGGACAACGGAGCGAGCTAGAAAGATAGAACAATGACGCCTAAGGGCTACATCGAGAAGAAGTGAAATATACTATATAGACCAGCGGTCGAGTGACGCTTAAAATTCCTTTTCCTTACCTGCTACATGCAATTGGCCGTCAGTCACTGCCATTTCAATGGCACCTTGTAGAGCTTACCAAGCCGGATGCGCAGGAACATGCCGGTTTTTCTCTGTATCTCTGCTTTTGTCCGAACTGGAAAGGTACCAGATAAATAATAGAGGACAATTACGGTACAGGGGCATGGGTTGAGCTTGGTGTTCCAGATATGCGTATCAGCGCCCATTTTTGTTCAGATCGCTTTATGGATTAATTAAGTATTAAAACAATGCCCTTGCAACAAATCAGAATCAAAATTTGCACTAATTTCGTACTTTTATTAAACAAAAACTGCACACTTAAAATATACATTTTAGTTTTAATATACTTCTGGTGTGCTGCGTATCTTAGTGGTGCGATCGGCCCGTCGACCCAGCCCGGCAACTGAGGTATGCGTGTCTTTTGGCAAGTTTCCTTGAGATGTGTTGAATAAAATTGCAAAACCAATCTACGTTTGGCATATACCTATATTACGTTTTACCAAAACGAATAAACTCTGTGTAAAAACAACATATACAAAAAACGGCGACTATTTTGAATAGTACATCCCCAGTTTACCTTGGCGTGTTATCCCAACCGCCTATAAAAAGCTCCTCAGAAGTGAGGACAAGTGGATTCTTCGCCTTAGCGGCGTTCCTTAATCTTCGGGAGGTCAGAAGCCATACATTAGTCGCGCAAAGGGTCCCCCGTATAGAGCTGCCAGCACTTCGTAAAATCACCCGCTGCATGCCACTTTATCGCGTTCGCTCCCGCAGTGTCCCGTTGCGGTTCTTCGCACAAAGCGGAATTTCGTATTATCCGGAGTCGTTGTCGTAGCTCGCTTCTGGGTCGACCGCTTCGTTTCATTAGCGGCGTACCTAACTCGTCTGCTCTCTCTAACCTTCTCTTTCTCTCTCTCTCCACCATTCCCCGTGCTTTTTTCTCTCCCCTCCACCTTTCTTTGCTTCTCTCTTTCTCCCGCTCTGCACGTAGAAGCGCACGTAACCGTTCTAAACGCCGGGATGACGCGTTCTTGAGAGGCCTCCTTTGTGGGAATGCCATCTCCGGCCGTTGTCTGCATTCTCTCGTCGTAAAGAGCAACTTGACAACTCTGCGCGCTTTCGTGGCCATGACGTGGGGATTCATCGGCGCGAAAACGAACGTGAAAGAGAAATACCCGGCAGTCATCACAAAAATTTTTCCGTCTTTTATTTTTATTTTTTTATTTTTTTAAATACAAATGAGTTACTAATTGATCGTAGATGCAAGAGTGCAGGAGTCAAGAAAAATTCCAGATAGAAGCCGTTTGTTTCGAAGTTGTCGGTTCTCCTATTAATTGTTTTGCTTTCCTTGCCTTGTTGTGTGAGACGAACACTATCTACTCCTGAAAATAGGTATTGTTCCATTTGACGTCGTCACCCGATCGAGTATGTGCATGTATTCAGCTAAGCCTGTGGGGCTAGGCTGCACACATGTGATACTTCTTGACACAACTCTGCCCAGGCAGTTGTAAAGAGGTCCTAAATGGCGCGAACATGCATTCACTCATGTACCCCTGCCGTTACTGGTAACTTCGCTCCAAAACCAGAGTACACTGGCCGTCTTTTGATTTGGGAGAGACTGCATCGAGATGACGGCTATACCAAAACCCCTTACCACCCCTGCCCCATGCGGTGTGTTCGTCGCTCGCTGTTTGAGGGCAAGAGCACCGCCTTCTTGGGCCTGCTCGAGCTGTTTTCTTAGCCGTAGGGGCATGTCCTCATAGCTAAGAAATAAAATATGTAGTAACTCTGTATATCGTTGTTGTTGTTGTTGTTGTTTTCTCTTTTTTGGAGATATCTTTGCTTTGTCGAAACCGTAGGTGCGGCTGATGCAGCAGAAGTACGCGTGAGGTTTCAAAATAGGTAATCGCACGCGCAACTGTTGCCACAACGCGTTACAATGCAAGACTGAGGCAGTTTTAGGAGCCCTGTAAACAAAGAGGGAAAAACGCGAAAACAACGTACAACTCCAAAAAAAGAAAGAATCCGTTCTGAAGTTTTTTTGACGGCCCAAGAACTCTTTCAGCCCGTGAAGAACGGTTTGGCCTCAAGCACTGTCGCCCCCTGACGCGCTAGAAAGGCCACTGGGCGATAAAGACCTCTTTCGCACGTCAAAAAAAAAAGAAGCTTGAAAAAAATAACCTTATAATTTCTTCTCGCGAAAAACTTTTTAGGGGTGCTTAAAATATGTTTTAGGGTGCAACATACATAACAAGCCGAAGAACCCCTAAAGCCCGCATCACACTGCTCATACATCCTACAAAAAACAGTCTACAAACACGAGTCACCGCAATGTCTCGTGGTTCGAATGCCACGTGCCCAAGTTTCTCCTTGACCTCGTTGCCTTGCGGCATTCGAAGCACAGATCTCGTGGTAACTCGCGTTCGAATCTCTATACAGACTGTTTATAATAGCAGTGTGACCCCACATGTACAGTTACCCCAAAAAAGTAACTAAATACCGTTACTCGTTACTCGCTCAAAAAGTAACTAAATACGTTACTCGTTACCGATTCTCAAAAGGAACGCGTGAGTTACCTCAAAAGTAACGAGTTACTTTTCACGTTACTTTGACGACCAAATACACAACTGTTTTTGTTTCATGGTTTATTGTTTTCTTTTTAGTAGTCGTTGCACTTAAGCAGTAGCTGCCTCTCGAAGTTTTCATCAGTTATGTTTCCCCGCTTCCTTGAAAATACATCTCCGGCGACGCTGAAGCGTCGTTCTACTGACGCGCTCGAAGGAACGGCGGTGTTGTGCTTCAGGAAGAGCTGGTGAATCTTCGGGAACTGCGCCTTCATTGAGGACAGCGGGTAATGGGTTCTGTGCCTTCCCGTGTTCGCAACCTCCGGGTTTACATTCGGTCCGTACCCGGTTCTAGAAGGTTCAACCAACGAACCTGATTGTGTTCGCTGGGTGAAGGACATTCCCAGCTGTAGAGTTCAGTACAGCAACGTTTATCGCTGGACACGTCAGTCGAACTGTTCGACTGACGTGTTCAGCGATATACGTTGCTGTATTATCATACTGTTTAGTTGTTTTTCGGGTTGCCCATCTGCCTTTCTCGCAATAGACGCATACTCAGGCTAGAATAAAAACAAGGCCGTTTAAGCGGTGTTGTACACGTTACTCCTCAAAAGTAACGAGATACCGTTACTCGTTACTTGGCCTTAAAAGTAACTAAATACGTTACTCGTTCCTTTTCTAAAAAAGTAACTAAATACGTTACTCGTTACCAAAAATAGTAACTAGGTAGAAGTAACTCGTTACTTGTAACGCGTTACGTACATGTCTG